>SKCR01007557.1:0-56190 GCA_019454045.1 Zanthoxylum bungeanum | reverse complement strand
AAAAAAGTGCGGAAGTGGTGGTGGGTAAAATTAGGGTTCCGAGGGTATGTTGAGAAAAAAAAGTGAGATAGACACGCCAAAGAAGGAAACCGACGACGGAAGTGAGACCAGCGGCTGACAAGGAGATGGAGGATGCTGGAGGTGTCGTCGGACGCGCACCGGAACAGTAACGTCGGTGATGGCAGTGGCGGTGGTATCACCGGAAAAAGAAAAGAGGACCCTAAGATCAACCTACTGATACCATGTGAGAATTTGTGAAGAAAATGTCTATAAACATTTGCTTAATTTAGAACTTACAATGAGAGGCCTTTATATAGGCATTATACAACTACCATATTAAATACACAACTACCATATTAACTACCATATTAAATTCAAAACACCACAACTACCAACTACACACTACATAACTAATTCCAACACCTAACTAATTCCAACAATCAACAACCTAGTTTCCAGGCAATTCAGCATTGTAATGTTGTATTCTTTACTCATTGACACAACAAAATAATTAAGTAACAAGTCTTTCTAAAGGATGAATTTTACGAAATAGAAAGCAAAACACCTGCTTGTTAAAGCCACAAGTTCCAACTGAAACATCAATCTAAAATTATTCCACGGTGTCTAGCCACCTGAAAATTTTCCTTTCCCCCTGCTTCTAGAACCTTCAATCAAGAAACATCCACTCCAACACATCGAATGATCCATTGATCCTTAATATCAAAATAAAACGACCTCGCCCTTGTGTCACTCACATTTCAACTCATCCATTGAAAATAATTGTAGAAGTGTTTAATTCCCAAATCCAATCATGGTCAGCTGCAAAAGCATGACCACTGTCATATGCGTAGCAAGTAGGCATGATAAAAATGGGAGGAAAACCTGATATATCTTGTATACAAAAGATATGGCTCAAAAGTCTGAATTTATAAGGTCTGTTGATTCTCAAACGTCAGAAACAAAAGACTGAAGTAGGCAAAAAAATAACACTAATCTAGAGAATTTGTGTACCTTTTTTTAGCCTTGAATTTAGTTTCCTTTAAGCTATTTTAGCAACCTAATAATTAACTTCTAACGCTAGACAAAATTACTCTACAGATCAGGCAACATGACCCTTATTTGGCTCTGTGGTTGTCCTCATCAATGATGCAGTAAGCAACTCCCTTAATCTCATCAACTAAATCAAAATACTATTATAAACATTGAGAATTTTACAGCCATCATTCCTTTATTTATTTATTTATTTTTTATACCCACAATTCCCTCGACTTTTCTATGTGCACTGAGTACTAAACTTACACCTATCATTCCATAACTTATGCAAACCTCTTTGGCTAAAAAACAACATATGAAATTTTCATCAGAAAAGGAAAGGGCTAGAGATATATGGAAATGTAACAATGTAAATGTTATAAGTCCATCAGGTGAACCAACTATTAGCAGGAATATGCTTTCTCAAGCACCGGCTAGCCTGTTGGTTAACTCTCTATAGAGTTATATAGAAAAAATGACAAGTGCTTGAGCTACTCCCTGTCATGTAGCAAGGTTTCACCTTAAAGGACAACAACAAATTGCTTCACATCATAATGCACCATGGTTTAAAAAATCGAACAGAGGCGGCGCCTTGAGGCACGCCTCGGCCGCCTCAGCGACGTTAGCACCTCAAGGCAGCCGCCTTGCGTCGATTTATGAAATAGTCCGCCTCAGCCACCTGAGGCAGACCGCCTCAGGCTGCCTCAGATCAGGGCGCCAAGAGGCGGCCTGAGGCAGTCCGCAACAAACATCTTTTGAAACAAAGAAAAAACAAAACCAAAAATAATAAAACCTCTCTTGAAACTTGAGATTGATAATGGCTTTGTTTTTTCTTCTCGTTCAATTTTTTCTTCTTGATAAGCTGCTCTGTTTTTTTCATTCAATTGTTGTTCTGTCATCTTTTTTTTTTTTTTTTTTAATATGAAGCTGTTTTAACAGCTGTGGGGCAGGAAAGTACGTGCGCATGAACATGGCCCCCAAGAGATGGAAATTGTGGACCGAAAACACCGACGTCATTTGTTTTTTTTTTTATGTCTAATTACATGAAAACAACTATTTTTTTAGTTCGTAGACAACTGTTAAGTGGGGGATAAAATCATTTGTTTATTTGCATAAAATTACTGTTAAACAGTTGTTGCATTTGTTATTGTTTACTATTTATCAATTGAATTGAAACCAAAAAACTACTACTTATTATTATTATTATTTAATTGATTTTGTACCCAAAAAAAAATCCTCTTTTATTATAATTATAAAGTTTTGTAATTTTTTTTTTTTAATATCACATATGAATCTTAAATTAATAATAACATACAAATTAAATGAATTTTACTGTTCGGACTAAGGCTGCAGCCTCAACCGCCTTGAGGCTACCCGCCTCACCTCAAAAGGGGCAACTGCCTAGCACCGCATACCGAGTTTTCGAACCTTGTAATGCACTGATCATCTTTGATGCTAGTATTATGATTGGACTACATCAAACAACTATCAAGCTTCAGCATTTTTAAAAAGAAAAGGGAAAAACTTCAGAAAGAACTTACTCAGTGTCCGCGATAGAATCACAATAACTACGTAGTGGCGGCTTTACTCGAAAATCAGTTCTTTGATATCTGTGAAAGCAAAGTACTTTTTTTTAGATTTTCAACACAGATACAAAATCCATTGGGGAAAAAATATATATATCAGATAAACCATAATAATATTTATAAGGGTAATTTATCTCGCAATTTTCTGTACCTGAATTCACAATTACATGTTTGCAAGTTTGATTTGTACCACAGGGAACTCAGATCCCATGCATTACTTATACATTGTTCTATAATATCGATAAGGACTATAATACAATTTAGTTGTATTATCTCGTTCCCTGAGCCATTTGTATAAGATGTACTATTCATAAGGTTTGCCCATAGAGCACATGTTAAGACGCATAGTTTTCAAAGGCACGCCTTAAGCTTAGGCTTAGACCACTACAACTCATGAAAGGTCAAGCGAGACGACTTTGATCAGGCGCGTGCCTTTTGTGCCTAGGTGCGCCTCATAAAAATGGGTGAGAAAGCCCCCACCTGAATTGACCGACATAATTCGAAATCAAGTTGTATAATATTCCTTTAATAAATTAAGATAGGTTTAGAGATATGCTTTAAATTTCGACAAATACATTAATTTTTTATTATCAGTATTTGTATTATTGTAATTGTTTTAGATATATTCTAAATAATTTCAATTTCTCTTTGTTTTAGTTGACTGCATATATATATATATATATATATTTGCAATTTGCGTCTCACCTTCATCAGGCTAGCCCTAGGATCCTTTACGCCTTTAACAACATTGTTAACGTTAAAATATGGTTAATAATAACATAATCAGCAATAAGGTATATAGTTTTGATTAAAATAAAAATAATAATAATACATTGATTTTTAAATTGTAAGATCATACTTATTACTTTCCATTTTTATCTATTAACACGTGCTCATAGGACACAACATTAACATGAACCATGTTTATTTTGGTCTACTGCTTCTTTGCAACTATTATTTCTAGTTTATAAGATGGTCTCCATTCTATGCCTTTTCATATCATCATTCACAAAAGCAAGTACCTAAGTTGTTAAAACCACCCAAATTTCAAAATTTATATTACCTCTAAATTTAACAAACTTTTTCTTCTGTGGATAGAAAAGTGGAAACCCATTCAATAGGGATGGGTATACTATGATTATCCCACCCTAGAATGATTCAAATTTAGAGGTGCAATCAAATTGCAGTGACATCATCGTTAAAGTACTATAGGCAATGCAAAGACGTGTATATATAATTAGAACTACGACCAGTCAAAGGAAAGAAGGGGAAGGACTGTTTACATCAGCAATCTGAATTTTCAGCCTGGAAGTGGGGCAAGACTGCTCCTCTTGACCCCCTACCCCCACCCCTTCCTAACAATGAAGCATATGAAACACAAGGTAAAATAGTACGTCGGTTGATAATTGATTGAGAAGGTTCAAAGAATTTCAAGCAAAATGTAATAAAGGAAGTCTTCAAATCATCCAATGTAGTCCTCGGGCTTCTAAGTCATACCCTAAAAGCAAAAACTTTAAAACCATATAGCAAGGATTCTTAATTTAGATCTAACACCAATGTTCTAAAACACGCTAGGCACTAGTCGGGCGACAGCCCAGCTCCTAGCGCCACCTACGCGGAGCCTAGACAATTCATCGGCTAGAAGAGAATTCAAAATTAGGGTTTTAGGTCAATTTGGGGATTTCCGATTTTGGAAAAATTTGGACAAATTAATCATAGAGAAATGTTGTTTAATTGATAGGGAATGTTTCTAGATTGTCAATTTGATGAGAAACCAATAAAATTTGAAGTAATTAGGGGCTTATTAGAAATTAGGGTTTATCCAAGAAAAATTGTGTTATGAGATAAAGAGTGATTTTGTAAAATTAGGATTAGGGTTAAGGTCAGAGGGTAAAAACCGGCGCCAGCAAGTTAGACATTCAAATTCCCTGATCAACGGACATCGTCTGGCACACACGCCGGTCAGTCATGATCAGAAGCTTTCGGCCGTTGCAGCTGCACTATCCACGCGCCAATCGGAGCAGTTGTTTGCCGTAGATCTACGTTTTTCTATGAAGCACCAACTAGAACCACCGTTTTTCCGGAAATCAATGTGGTTAGGCACCGCCTAGCGCCTAGGCAGCCGCATAGGCCGCTTTTTAGAACACTGTCTAACACCACTACCTTACATTTCAAGAATAACATGAAAAATAAATATGCATCCATTCAATTATTCTCAGCTAATTTTTACTCATTTCTTTGCAATAGGCAAGTCAAAAGTGTAAGCTACAATTACACAGGCAGATCAATGAGCTAAATAGAAAAATAATTGTAAGATAATGTTTACGAGGAACTCACTTGCGAGATTCTGGATCTTTGCGAGGGTCATACCCTTTTCTGATCCAGAACCTGAGAAAAGGTCCACCTGAAAAGTAGTATGCAATTCCAAGAAGAAGCCTGTAAAGCAGACAAATGTAGGGTAAAATTAACAAAGTGCAACATTAATGCAAAAATTTACTATTAAGAGGTTGAGCTTCCTGGCAGAAAACCTTTTGAGCATTATACTATTTAATTTTAGACCTTCATCAAGCAAGCGATCACAGATGGAACTTTTCGGCCACACAGGCCGCTCATCAAAGAGCTTAGATACAGCCATCTGCCACTCCCACTGCTCTGAATCCCGGGATATGAATTCCTCGCAGTTTACTTTTTCAGGAATCTGTAAGACTGCTAAGTATAACAAAACCCAAGGGAAAAACGAGCAGATTTATGGCGACACTTTCAATTCTCATTATTATCCATGAAAGATGATCTACTTTAAGCAGTTGAAACAACAAATCACATAGATGAAGCAAGAAACCCTCCCAATTAATGGATAAAGGCCAGCTATAATATTTACTTAGATCACATATAGATAAAAGAAGACACCCTGGACAGGACAGTGTATGACCACAAAATAAACAAAGGATATCTCTGATGTTAAAGTCAATTGCAAGACCTGACTCTACATCCTTCTGCATACAAAAAACAAAAGTCTTGTCAGTTCAAGCATTACTAATCATCGGTAGTATCTGAGATTATGTGCTTGATAGAGTATAGAACATAGTTTCAGATAATTTATTTAATATCTGAAATGAAACATAATAATTACTCCAAGGTTCGAAAACTCGATATGCGATGCAAGGCAATTTCCAGTTTGAGGCGAGGTGGAAATCCTCGAGGCGGTCGAGGCAGAAGCCTCAATCCAAACACGGGAAAAAAAATATAACACATAACAGCAAAAAAAAAAAAAATTGTCATAATTTTCAATAAGAACACATGATCACATATACTAGACATTAAAAGAAAGATTCAAATACTATGCATTCCATTCATAGGCATCAAATGTCAAATCCACGTTGACTGAGAGAATGTACCAAATGTTGTTGAATTTGGTTAATTTATCAATGTAAGATATTATAAAATATGAATATCATAAATTCATTTTGGTTCGGCTATTGTCTTGTGTTAAAGAAAATTAAAACTAACCTTAAGAAGAAATTGAAGGAGTTGGTGAAGACAAGCTTGATGGACTTGGTTGAGTTGATAATTGATGACTGACTTGAAAGAATTGAAGAATAAAGAGAGTTTTATAATTTTAGGGTTATGGTTTTTTCCCCTTTTTCTTGTGGCTTTTTCAAATGATGGAAGCTGAAGTTGGGAGTCAAACTCCCGACTTCAGCATCCCTATATATATATATATATATAAAATTTTGGCTATTGGTTTTGCGGGTCGGATTGAGGCGTCCGAGTCAATCCACCGCCTCACGCCGCCTCGATCAGCCTCACATTGTTGAGGCGGATTGCAACAAAATCTAGAGCGAGGCGGCTGAGGAGCGCCTTGAGGCGCAGCCTTAGTTCGATATTTCGAATCCATGAATTGCTCCATCAGAGCATTCGTTGGAAGCACAATAAACTGCGGCCCATATTAAGGTAAAGACTAAAAGAGTTCATAGAATGAAAACTGGGACCTAACAGAAGCATTATGAATGGACCGCATAGATCAGTTTGATCAACATCAGTCTTTCAATCAAATTTCCAACCTTCCATGGATTTAGAAAGCAGAATCAATCCCAAAATTTAGATCCCATCAGTAATTATAAGCTGCCAATAAGTCATTCCAGTGCCCACCAATCAAGTGGAAGAAAAATCTCAAGATGCCGAAGAAAATGGAAAATGGTGATTAACTGATTAAGAGCTGCTTCACACACAAAGTTTGATCAGAATGTCAACCCGGGATTTATAAATCTTTGATCACTCTTAGTAATACAGCAAGATTTATGCCTTGGCCATCCACTTACGATGAGTCGCTGAAGCAAAATCGAAACTACATGCGCTAAGCATGACAATCTACTCATAAGCGACACAACTTTCCAAAAAAAAATGATGAAGCACAGACTTCTCTCTTTGCCAACATATGCACAAAATCCCTTGCCCCACCTACCGCCTTTGACAACATAGGGACAAAGATAGATTCAATCTCCACTAAATCATATCATCATTTCTCAATTTTTCATGTTCCAACCAAACCAAACAATGCCTTTTTCCACTGAATCATATCATCAGTTCTCTAATTTTTCATGTCCCAAAGTCCAAAATATGAATTTGAACTTTTAAGCTCCATAAAACTTTTAAGGGGCTAAACAGAAAAATGATGAATTTCATGAATGTTTACATTAATAACACCAATTTTAATGCATGGAATGATGGAATAAGTTTGACTCCGGTTTTTATCCGTATAATTCAATATTAAATCAAACAAAAGATTAACATAATAGTCTGTCTTTATTATGGAGTATTGTTGACAAATGCTAATGCATTTCACAAAGAATATTTAGTTTGATATGGGCTTCACAAGCTAGAATGTTAACAAGTAAGAGAGCCCTATCATGACTTAATTAAAACCTTCTATTACTCCATATCAACCAATTCTGTCTAAACTTATTAGGCTATCAAATATGGTTAAATATCAAAAAGTTTTATCCTATATACATACAAATATATTCCTATCAAAAAAATATACATACACATATATGCACAAGTCTATAAAAGATCGATAAAATACAAGTAAAACGGTTTTAGCACCTACTTACGAGACGAAAAAATAAAAACAAAATAGATTAAAAAGCGAATAGTATAACTTTTTCATCAATACCTCAGAAGTGTTTCGCCTTACTTTCACTTGTTTCTTCAATGAGCTTGGAATGACTGTTGGTCTTAACCTGAAAAAGTTTAAATTAAATAGCCAGTTTGTAAAAATAACATACAACTCAAACTTCTTCAATAATCTAAATCAGATAGCAGTAGATTAAATATGTATTGAGATTTAAGAAAAAGGAAGACAAATTTGTTTCATAAAAATTAAGAAATTGATTAATGTAGTGCATCAATTTAATCAGAGATGTACATTTAAAGCAAAAACTTTTCATGCAAAACTCTTATTATTAAATCAATGAAACAAGCATCTAGTGTATTCAAATAACAAGATCCAGATTGCCTTACACTAAATTTTCTGGCACATCTTTTGGTGCAAAAATTGGGGGCAATATCATCATTACATCATCCTCATCTAGATCCATAAGTCTGCCCTTCTCTGAAAGTTGAGAATGAATCATCTTTATAGGGAAAACAAACCAGTCATGCAATTTACTTGCATTTCCAAATCATAGAGACAAAAATTAAATTATAAAGGCTTCACCAATGGGTGGCTCCTCCAGTTCCATCCAATTTCTCTTTTTCCTCCGAGCAACATCAGCATGAACAGAAACAACATGCTGGTAGTCAGCCATTCCTTGACAAATATTTGAAACAAGTAAATATCAAACTATTAGTAATGAAGATAAATGAAAAAGTCAATGAACATATAACAATAGCAAACAACTGAATTCTAACCGTCAAAGTGATAAGCCTCAGAGACCCAAGCAACAATATCAGCACAAAGATTTACTTGACCTTCTTCAGATATCTTCACATCATCTTCTTTTCCAGCGACAACAGAGTCACTTTTAAGCTGATGTACCTCTGAAACATTTTCCACATCAGTTGCATCATGCAACGGCTTCAATTTCTTGTTGGAAAGTTCAGAGCTTTGGCCCTCACAAGGTTGTGATGGCTTCTTTTTAGATATTTTTAAAAGCAAATTGTTACAGGGACGGAGTTCTCCAAATGCAGGGTGTGAATATGGGTCTTCAGGTCGGAAATGAAGCTCCAACTTGTTGGACTTTGAACTATGGGCCTGAAAGACATGCTAGATCATAAATTAGCAGCACTATGATGTAAGAATTGTAGCAGAATTTAATTAAAATCACAGAGACTAATTGAAATAAACCCTACATACGCTTATTTTCACACATTGTAATTTTCAAACTAAATGAACACAAACCAATCTTCAAACATATAGCAAAAACAATAAAAATATACCGTGACAGCTGTACAAGCTACTTAATCTATCATACAGTATATCCAAGAAGTTTCCGAGCCAATGTTTCTTTATAGCATCCTTGACTCTTAATACACAAATCCCACGTGCCCTGTTAAATGTTAATTAAGCTACACACAGGCCTCGAGTATGTCCTCAACCTTTTCATCATCTGAATTTTACATATATTACACCAAGACACACTAACACTAACCATAAAACAAATAAAAATATGTAGATATACAAATCAAACCCTAACAAGAAGTTAGAAAAGAAACAAAGAATTATCAATTTTGATTATCATTTCACTCAGAATCTACAGACCCCAGATTTTACAAGAGTGGTGACACCTATATATAAATAAGCTTGGTCTACAATCTACATTCATTAATCATTAAAACCATAAGTTATTCAAATATTGGGAAAGTTTATAAATCTAGCTTTGTTTAGACCTTGAGAATTGCTTCACTTCCGCCAAGAGTCTGAATTGCACGAGACGTTGATGAAGGGTAACCCGGATAATGGACTGCAAAAACCTCATTGCTCGGTAAATTTCCCGAAACTTTACCATCTTTTATCATTCCCATATGTTCTTGACCCTACAAATTCACCAAGAACAAATAAACAAAAAAGACGCCCTCACAAGAATATATATAAAAGCAAAGTGTTTATGCTTGTGTCCATGTTTTGGTCACAAATTCATTGAAATGATTTGGGAATATGAGGGGAAAAAAATTAGAGTAAAGTTAATAAAAAGGTTTCTATTACCCAAAAAATACCTTTATAGGGTTTTTGGGTCGCCGGCAGTGGCTTCTTCTAGAAGTGCTTGTGGTGGTGCTTGGGCAGCAGGATATGAGATTGACGGGTATAGGGTAAAAATTATTTGAAGAAAGAACAAGAGCTTATTGGCGGGAGCACTTGACTGACGGCGTCAGCACAGGCCGCAGGTAGCTGCTACCCGGAGTTTTTGGGAGTTAAAAGGAACAAAATATATATATATATATATATAGTGCGTTCAGCTACTCGTAATCGGAATGAAGTCGGAATGAACTGGAATGAAAATGGTAAATCAGAATCAAATTAAGTTGTTTACTTAGGGGGGTGTATTCAATTGAGATTTTAAAAGACTATTTATCGATAAATAAGTCCAGTAGATTTGACATAAGAATTTGTAAGATTTGAAAGGACTAAAAGATTTATAAGATTTTATGACATTTTTTTAATAAAGATTTTTTACTTATAAGATTTTAAAAGATTTATATTATAAGAATTTGTAAGATTTGAAAGGACTATATATATATATATATATATTATATATATATATATATATATATATATATATATATTATATGGAATGGAACAATAAATAAAAAAAAAGCTAATGAAAGTCAATGAGTCGGAATCGGAATGAAGCAGTATTACCATTGATGTGTTTACTTTGTCCGGTAATCGGAATGAATTGTTAAAAAGTTACAAAAATATCATTAGTTATAATTATATATTAATTTATTATTTATTAATTATTTTTAATTTTTGATGTATTAAATTACTCAATGTTAAATTATTCTTTATTAAAATATTAAATATTCTTTTATTATTAATTATTGATTAATAGTTTTTATTTATTATTTATTATTTAAGTATTATTTAATTATTAATGTATTAAATTACTTAATATTAAATTATTATTTTATTAAATTATTATTTTATTAAAATATTAAATGTTAAATATTATTTTATTATTAATTATTATTAATTTTATTTATTATTTATAAATTAAATATTAATTAAGTATTACTTTATTAATTAATTATTAATGTATTAAATTACTAAATATTAATATATTCTTTTATTAAATTGTTATTTTATTAAAATAGTAAATATTATTTTTTATTAATTATTGATTAATTTTTAATTATTAATACATTTTATTTATTATTTATAAATTAATATTAATTAATTATCTTATGGATAATATTATAATTTCTCATCAATAATGGGAATGAGAATTTCAATCCCATTGGGGGTGGTGGGAATGAGATTTCTATTCTCAATTCCCAATTTGTGGGTCTCACTCACATTCTCATTCCAATTTTTATTCAATTTTATGAAATAAACAACCTTATTGGAAATGATTCACATTCCTCCATTCTCATTACCCTGTAAACACACCAATAGAGCTTTTTAGGAAATATAAAAGTCTATTACTTATTCCTTAAATTAAATTTTTGATCAACTTAAAGCTTTATTTTTCTTTTTGGATAAACTAGTACATAGCTCGTATTTTGTGCGGATTGAACATATATTTTAAGTATTGATTTATAAACGTTTCGAATCTTATCGATTTTATAGTATAAATGAGACAATTGATTTATTTACATGTAATAATTATGTCTCATTTGTTTGTCTCTTAATTCTGAAATAATATTTCTAATTCGATGTGTAAGATCTAATAGTTAGAGTTTACATCCTAAAGCACAGTAAATAATAAAAAATTCATGAAATAAAAAAATTATAAAAATAATGCAAAAAAAAAAAAAGCAAAAACAAAACAAAAGGCCGAAATCCAAAAAAAATATGGTTAGGTTTTGTGGACGGCTACTATTTAGGTTTCTTATTTTAATAAGAGATTATATTTTTATATTATAATATGTTTTTTATTTTAATAATTTATTATTTTAAATTTATAATTTAATAATAAAATATTAATTGTAGGGTTTAGGTGCCACACACACACTATTGAATATTATACTATATCTTCTTATTATAATAGGTAATAAAAAAATTAGTTGTAGAGATTAGATGTCATATGACGCGATGAGAAATCTTATATATATATATATAATACTTTACCAGATTATCTGTGATATTATTCAAAAATTAACTGGATTGTATAATATGTTTTCTTATTATAATGAGGTTCTTATTTAATAAATTTGTTAATTTAATTTTATAATTTAATAGTGTTTTTTAATTGTAATAGAATAATATAATATGTAATCTTATTATAATACAATTCTTATAAAATTATAATATGTATTTTATTGTAAAAGGTTTTTATCAATATAAAATTAATTGTAAATATGTTGTAATTTTATAATTTAATAAAAAAATTAGTTGTAGATGGTAATTATTGAGATTAAGTGTCACATATGTTTTTTATTTTAATAAAATATTATAATATGTTTTCTTATTGACTCATAGAGGGACATTGCTGAAGGTGATTATTGTTGGGGCAGTTGTGGAACCTCTAAGGTCGGATCGGTGCCCCCGTGCAACGAAAATGGGTCTAGGATATCAAGCATGTGTGTAATTTTAAATTATTTAATGAAATACTATATTCCATTACGAGTGTATAGGAAAAAACCAGGGCTGAATCAGAGTCCAAAAACTCAAAAACGGACAGAAACAAAATTGACGAGAGTGTACGCGTGTGCTACAGTGCGTGTGTGCACTGTGCACGCAAACAACAATATTTTTTTTTGTTTTCATTTGTTTCTTTCTGCTTCCTTCAGCTCACTGGAATGTGAGCTGAAGGAATTAGGGTCTTTTACCCTAATTTCTTTCGGCTCTCCCTAAACACTTCAAAACACCCAAAATTAATTTTTAATTTCAAAACCAACATTAACACATGTTATAGAATAAAAATTAAGTTTTTCAAAATATCAAATATATTTATAAAAGATTTATTCTAAATACGCATTTGCGTAAATTTTGAATCCAATACACAAACCAAATTAGAATCCCAATAAGAAATGTCTCGTGAACAATTTTAGGTCACACAAATGTGGTCAAGTGATTATAGAATAGTATTCATAGTTCTAAGCTTTATTCTAGAGTTCCAAACTCTTATTAATTATTCCATGTCCAACATGAACATCTTTGACCTAATTCATAACCATGTTGTGTTTATACTTCTAAAGTATCATAACACAATTGATTAGCCTTATTTCAACATTAATCCATGTGATCATCCATCTAATACAAAAATGAACATAACTTAGAAGAAGTCAAACATTACCTAGTAAGCTTGATGCAAGATTTAATCTACTTCTCCTAGTTGAAATTGTTGGAGAACCTCCAAGGTGTGCAAGCTTGACTTCAAAATCCAATCTTGTTTCCAATGCTACTAAGCTTCACTTCAAGATCCAATCTTGATTTCTCCTATATGAAATAATGTAGAGACCTCACAAGCTTCTCTAAACAGTTATCTAACTTAGGCTAATCTCGAGCTTGCTATTTATAGCAAAACTTAGGCAATTTTTAATTAATAAAAGTTTTAATCAACTTCTAAGTGGGCTTAATCCAATTTATCCAAATATGTATAATTAAGTGTGACTAATCTCCATTGTCTTCCACTTTGATTTAATCCAATTAAATCAAGCCAAGGATTAGGAAATTGATTAGTTAAATGTTTACCACTTTGATTTAATCCAATTAAATCAAGCTAAAACCACCTATTATTACATACTTACAATTATCATAATATCCTCAAATGGTAGAGATAATTATGATTTTACAATTAAGCCATTGTGTAATTATTGAATTAATCCAATTAGGTCAAAGTAAATAATTAATGTTATCCAATAACACTTGATTATCTAAGTTGATAATTATAATATTGAATATTATCTTTTATCAAAATTAATCGGTTACCCAAGTGCTCAACGAGTACACTTCATATTGTGACTCTCTAAGTTTAGACACGTTCGTCATATAAGCCTAGCTAATATGTACGGGGTTGGACACCTTTGAATTAGCGAAGAACATGAATGACCTTTCTGAACTATACAAGTCGAGGTCATCACATATGTTTAATAATCACTCATTCGTAGGCTGTTCGAGTTGTGCTTAGGAAACATAGAATACACCGTCAAGTTTCCAAGGCGCACATCTCATGTCGACATTTCCAAGATTCTTTACAACTGATGCGATCCACCCTAGGTGATCGGCTTTGGCCGAAGTCTCTAAGAATCATGACTTGACTCACATGGATACCTAAACCCTTTATGATACACATACATGCCGACAAATCATATATTACTTCGCACTTGATTACTGAGTGCATCAATCCACACCCAACGAACATATAGAGGCCATACCATGAAAGGTTTCTGACATATATGGCATCAAAGTGTGGAGGATCTCACACAAAATCAATGATATCATATAGTCAAATGATTACATATGCTACTCGAGGAGAGGAGATTCCTATTGACGGTGGTGTGTACATCCAACTATTAGGAATCGTATATGAGTCATTCGGTATTCGCTTCAACGAATACTCATATGTCTATAAGAGTTTCCAAAACTCATGGTACATCGGGTTAAACCATTGGAACTCCAATTCCAATATACGACATGTGCTAGTCTTTTAGGTTATAGGAATTCGACCGTATTCCAAAACCAACGACTATGAATATTTACTTTAAGAATAGTTTACACCTGGTGTCAATACTATTCTAATGTCGATGTCATTCGTAGCATATATATACATCAATCTAATACGCATAATGACAATACCATTAATGAGGCATGAAATGAAAAATGTAGTTATTTTATTAATAAAAAAATAAAATATACAATTCGGATTGACATTCCAAGCACCAACTCCATCAAACTCCCACTTGCTTAGTGTCAATCTGGATGGTACCGTAGTCCCATCTCCTCCACATGTTTATCGAACAACTTAGGAGGTAAGGCGTTGGTAAACGGGTCTGCTATGTTGTCTTGTCATTGAACCTTCAAGTCCACTATGTCTTTTTGTTGGGTTTTGGGCAAAAGGGCGCGGCGGAAACACGGTTCGGGCGAAATCATAATTTTAAAACTTTTTAAATTACCGAGTAAATTATTCAATATCCAATATGAATAATTTATTCATATTTCACCTAAACAAATTTATTCGATATCAAATAATGACATAAATATTTAAGAAACGTCGCGAAATTTTTACGGAAACGTTTTTCCGTAAAATGGCATAAAATACGTTTTTGACCGAACCAACTACCCAATGCACATGAGGGCTACCCAGGTCTGCCCCAATAGTTATAGGGTAGTTCATGGGCTGCCCGAACAGTAAAAAATTCACTGTTTGGGCAGCCGTCACCCGGTTGGCTCAAAAGTCACCCGGTAACACCATTTTTCACCGTTTTCGCTTATTTCAACTCCGAAATAATTTCCGGTAATTGTTCCAACACCCAAAACACATCCAATATATTTATATGACATTATTTTCATCACCATATGATCAATATTTCCAGATATGATCCAAAAGTAAAATATATCAATTTTTCATGCTTAAAATCCAATTTTCAAACATTAATCTAATTAATCTTAACACCAACCAAAGTCACCACAAATGAACCACCCAAGAACAATTCTAGGCATTAAAAGAGTGGTTATAACACTCTAGAATGGCAACATATCATCAAAAGATCAAATTGAATAAATATTACAATAATATTATCCAATTATACTTCACACATGCTTAACACTTCCAAATCCATCTTCCAACACCAAAAGCCCCAATTTTAACAAGTAAAGAAAACCCTAGAACTATTCTAGGAACACAAGAATAAGAAACTAAATTTCTAAACTCAAGAATATTAAAGATTACCTTTTAATCTCCAATTTTTCTAAGCTTTTTCTTGTTTTTCCTTCACTTTCAATCTTGAATCATCAAGCAACTTTGGAACCTTTTTCCTTTTGAAGCTCACGGCCAAGGAATAATATGATAGAAAAAGAAATAAATTTTTTCTTTAAATTTGGTCATTGCCGACTTAGGGGGCAAAATTGTAATTTTGTCAATTTAATCCAATTAAACATAATTAAACTTTATGTTAACAAATCAAATTTGCACACCAAAAGTTTAATTAAACCATGCCACATGTACAATTAATAATTAAACATATTGCATAATATTTATGTAATATGGATATTATCTAACTATTCAAATATTTAACATTTAAATATCTAAATAATTAATTAATATAATTATTATAATTTATGTATTTTTATTTACATTAAATAACAAATACATAAATTAATGACATGTGTCAAAGTCTCATTTGACAATTAATTAATGTGTATCTAATCAAATTATGTATTAAATACAAATACACAATAATTACAATTGACAAAAAAAATCTCTTAAAGCATTTGTTTTCGTTTAACCGATTAAACGATTCTAATTAACTCATTTAGTCCGATGAATATTATGAATAATCTGTATTATTCATAACGCATTGCCCAAATGCTCAACGGGTATACTTCATATTTTGGGACTCTCTAAGTTTAGGTTTATCCGTCACGAAATCCAATTTCATGTCCATAATTCACCCACTCATGAATTATGACGACCACAGATAATCTCGCTAAACTATGCAAGTCGAGGTCATTGCATACGTATAATCCCTCCGTCACAGACTATCCATATTATACCTGGGATATAGATAAGAACGTCAAATTCTTATGGTATAATATAGTCGACTTTCAAATTTACGATCTCTAAATAACACTCGGAACTTGCTTCCGAAGTTATACCACAACCATGGATTTACTAGATCGCAAACACGTGTAGGATGCATATGCCCTGTACACAGGACTGACAGATTCTATCTTGATACACATTGGATATCATGAGCATCAGTCCACACCAAACGAATAGGCGGAGGTCTGATCTAAATAGATCGATGACGTGACTGCCATCAAAGTGTGGAGGATAACTCATATATCCACCGTGGTATCTCAAGTCGAAGGATTACTATGCTCACTCAACTCAAGAAGATTCCTATTGACGTTGGTGTACCATCTATTAGGAAATCTTCACTGAGTCGTTCAGTGTTTATCAAATAAACACCTACATGTCTATATGAGTCTCACGAGACTTATGGTTCATTGGGATAAACCATCGGACCAAGTCACGATATACGACATGTACTGGTCTCAACAGATTTTACTAACTGACCCGTGTCAGTAAATCTTGACCAGAAACTTTATTTAAGGATATACAACTTATAGTGATGCTTCCCAATGTTAATTACAAACTACGTTGTAACTGCGCACTGTTAGGGTTGGTGTTCGGAGTGCCAATCCGGATCGTATTTATGTCTAATTCATAAATATGAGCAATACTATTTTCCATAATAATTACTATTTTAATGGTAGCACCCTTGTCTTTTATATGCTTATTCGATCTAATTGCGATTAGATATCTTATTACGATTAGATCGAAACTGAATCTCGTTTAGTGATACGTGTATATTAGACAAAGACCCTAGGATTTACAGTATAGTGCATAGTTACAATGTAGTTTGTAATTGACATTGGGAAATGCACTATTAGTTGTATATCCTTAAATAAAGTTCCTGGTCAAGATTTACTGACACGGGTCGGTTAGTAAAATCCGCTGAGACTAGTACATGTCGTATTAATAAAAAATAAATAAAATAAATCCTGACAACGGTGCCAAAAACTTGATCCTGATTTTACTACCGCACACAAGCGCATGTATTGCTCAAGTAATATAGTGACAAAATTCGGATATCGTACCCACATGCACTTATTATTTCTCTTATCAATACTAAAACTAACTTACTTAACTTAAACTAAACTATTGTCTGTGAGAGAGATAAATTAATCTAAAATTAATTAAAAGATTAAATAAAGAGCAAATAATATTTTTGGAGATAAACTTTATATGCGAGAAGAACCTAGGGTTGTAACTTCAGTTAAACACGCAAACAATGAGCTCATTCACTTTTCATTCTATTGGGCTGTTATTATGAATTATTAACTGAAAACGCTAAAAAATCTACAAGCTACTTTCGATGGTCAGATAGAAATATTCAGATTAAGCCAATTAATTATGTGTCTATATTAATTAATTTAAACCAAATTCATTAAGATCAGGTTCTATTATTGGCTACGCATGTCCGGTAGGTATATGTCTATCCTGCAAGGATATCTATTCAATGGAAGTAGATCATGCGTTATTATTCTCACAGCTAACCTAAATTTTCTCCGTCGAGTTCCTAAGGATTTACCAGGACTATTCTATTGTTGGCCAGTTAAATAAAACATGCGTCACAGAGAATAATAAATACTTCATAACAAACCCAAAAGAATAAAAAAATACAATTTAATTAATTACCGTGCTTGGGATCCATTACAATCCTAATGATTTAGCTACTCATGATATTCAATAGACGCAAGCTAATCATTAATACAAAACAAGAACCCATAAAGATAAAACTAGAGAGAATAAAAAATAAAGAACTCTCGTTTGCAGTCTTCAATCTCTAGTATCGATTGAGAATTTTATTCTTGTCTTGCTCTAAGAGTTCTTCTATATTCCGAAACTCCAAAATTATGTTATGAGGCTTCCTCTTAGGTTTTTGGATGAACTTGTACTTATATAGAAGGTCTGAAGGGTCTTTCCTTGTTAAAAATTGAATTTTGGATGAACTATGACTGTATCTTGCATGACTCATGTCGCAATATTGACAACATTCATCGGCACGTCACGATGCTGGTCTGCAGTGATTTTGTGAAGCCGTTCATCGCAACGCACTTCCAGTGTCTGAGCGCGCAGGCTGACTTTGAAATTTGGCCCAATTCTTCTATGTATTTTCCAATTCATCCATCGTTAAGTCCGTTTGAGTCGTGATATAATTTTAACCTGTAAAATATACCCAAAACATATCAAAGCGGTCATACAACTCAAAATAACACATGAAACATTAAGATAAATGGGCGGGAAATATAAGTATATAAACCGCTCTGTAAGTGTTCCTAGAACATGCCAAGATCGTCTAAGAGTGATTCGTGTGTGAATTAATCAAAGGAAGTTGCAGAAAAATCACCTTGATCGGTTGTAGGCTTTCAAAAATCATTTGGATGTAGTAGCTCGGATCTTGAAATCGAGTTCCAAACTCTCGGGTGAGTTTCCATATCACCTCATTTGTCTCATTAAGTTCTAGCTTGAACAAGAAAATGAAAGAAAATTTTCTCCTCCAAGGAGCTTCATGTTCGGTAATTGAGGTAGGGAGAGAGAGAGAGAGTTTTTGTTTTTGTTTTTTATTTTATTTCATTTTGATTTCTAAAATCAATTACCAAAAAACAAAAACCAAAAGTTGGTAAATACTTTTCCAAAAGGCAAAATGTGTGTTACAAGTTTCCAACAAAACCTATCAATCATTTCTATCACCAAAGGTGACTAATGATGTAAGTAAAGCGGGCCCCACTTGAATTCCAAATTTAAGTCGGACAATCCAACACGCAACTTCGCTCGGGCCCCGGGTTCGTTTAACTCCGAATTAACGAATTTGCCGTTGCGACTTAATTAAATCCAATTTAATTAAATAATAATGCCTCGCAATATTATTACGTAAGTCGCTTACGAATTAAAATCTAATTTTAATTCTGCATTGAAATCTAATTTAAATTAATATATCTAATATATTATTTTAGCCCAATTAAATAAATTAAATAGTAATATCAAATTTAACTATTAAATTTATTTTACCGATTAATTCCAAATTAATCGCGTTCTCTCTTCTAGTCGAATTAATCCCAGATTAATTCTTGACGCAATCAATCCTATATTAATTTTCTCTTTGGTAATTAATCCCAGATTAATTTATTGCCGTAATTAATCCCAGATTAATTTTCTCTCTCATAATTAATCCCAGATTAATTATGTTCGAGACAAATCTCATTGGTGAATCTTCGGGAAACGACCCAAGAGATCCCTGGATATGTTGGCAGTAAATACGGTCATCGGACTATCCGAACACGTGCGTACTCGATACCACATTCTTATCGATTTACAAGACATGGTTGGCTTCTAGCAAAGCATCGTGTCTACCAAATTCTCCAGAAATATTCTTCAGCGGAATGTAAGATCTTTGTCAGGCGTAGTATACGTAGTATTGCATATTACGATCCAATATAAGATATCACATGCTAGGCCTAGGGCTGAAATTGTGTCTGCCCCGTACGAAGCATATATCAGATCTCTGGTAACTAGTCTCTATAATCGAATAATCATGACCTAGTCATATTATCCTGATGAATGCAGTACTTAAGAGTAATAGTTTTGTATCATACGTGATCATCATCCCCATATGACTGAAGTGATACTTCCATCTTGACATCACACCGAATACACTACGATTCTCAGTATACCCAGAAGAGGCGTACACAGAACATGTTAAATCCCCGGATAACCAAAACCAAAGTACACTGATTGTCGCAAGTATTAGCGATGCAAGTCTCAGTTTAAGACCAAATACACCAACCCTGATTCGGATTCCCATAGACACATAGTCATACTACCAATGAGATTCTGAGGGGTCTATCCAAAGCAAAGCTGTTTCCGTACCATCGGTAAGCAGAACCTCCTATTACACTTGCATGAGTATCCAATACCCAAATATATTAGAACTATGTCGTTACGCTTCTATAACACGCACAAGTGTAATACTAGCCTATTCCGCATTATCGATGTCCAGTCTGGATAATACTACGGCTATGGATATTTAATGATTAAACCTTACATGGATTAATATTGTCTCATATCTTATTAATCTGGTACTAATCATACAGACTTTTATCATTTATATATCCCGGTAATCCAATTACAAATGATAAAAGAGCAATTTCCTTTGTCACATAGTTAATTTGTACAACAACACCATGTTCTGTACAAATAGTGATGCTATGGGTCATAATTAACCAACAATCTCCCACTTGGCCTATAGCCAATCACTCAAGTGTCCTACACCTGAACTATGTATGGGTCGCTCAAACTTCTGCTGAGAAACAGCTTTCGTCAGCGGATTTGCAATTTTATCATCTGATGCGTTTTATTTGATCATCACATCGCCTCGATGTATGATATGAAGAATCAGATGAAATAGTCGAAGTATATACTTGGATCATTGATGAGACCGCGGTTCCTTAGCCTGTGCCGTAGCCTAGCTCAGCTGCTAACAGAACTAATCCAATTAGGATTATGTAGTTCCAAAATGCTTCTTTTGTTGCCTCAACTGCAGCAATGTTCCACTTTTGTTATTTATTCGGCAACAGTATCTTGCTTGGAAGATTTCCAGCTCACTGTTTCGTTATTCAAACTAAATATGTACCCTTATTGCGACTTAAAGTCGTCTTCATCGGTTCAGAAACTTGCAACGATGAACCCAATCACTTCAAGTTTTCATTCTCCATAGCTTAAGAAAGCATCCTTAGTTCGTCTAAGATACTTAAGGATGTTCTTAACTTCAATCCAGTGACCATCACTTGGATCGGCCTGATTGTAAATCCAAATGCTCAAAGCATATGAGACACCATGTCGCATACATGTCTTTCAATGTACGAGTTCTCGGAGAGTGCCAACAGCTTTTAGATTTATCCCGGTAGATCCTTATTCCTAGAATAAAGGTTGCATTTCCCAAGTATTTCATGGAAAATTTTAATGAAAGCCAAGCTTTCACCGATTATATTATGGGAATGTTATTTCCAAGAAATAATACATCATCAATGTATATGACATTCATTGTCAGTGCGCTCTCACTAACCTTATTATATACACAAGCATCATATTCGTTTTAAATGAAATCATATACCATTATGATCTCATCAAAATGTTGGTTCCAAGAATGCTATGCTTGCTTCAATTTATAAATAGATCGATTTAACTTGCAAACCTTGTTTGCATATTTTGGCACGACAAAACCGTCAGGATGTTACATATAAACATCCTCCAAAAGATTTCTGTTAAGGAAAGCAATTTTGACGTCCATCTGCCATATTTCATAAACGAAATATGCAGCACTTGCAAGCATTATCCGAATGGATTTAATCATGGCAACGGGTAAAAGGTGTCGTCGTAATCGACACCATGTTGATGACGACATTTTCACTACAAGCCTAGCTTTGTACGTTTATATGTTGCCATCCACGTTTGTCTTCACCATGAAGACCCATTTGTTACCAATAGGCACAATGCCTTCTGGTATATCAACTAGTATCCAAACATGGTTGGTATACATGGAATCCATTTCAGACTTCATGACACTTTTCCATATAGCGGAGTCGATACCTCGTATCACTTCCTCATACGTAGTCGGTTCAATATCCTCAATAAGACTAATGTCTACATGAGGTGAGATCAGAAACCCATACCTCTTAGGTTGTTATCTGACTCTCTCTGACCTACGCGGTTCTTGTGTATTCGAAGATTATTGGTACAATTTCATCCCTGATGAACTGTTGGTGTTCCGTGAGGACTCGGTGCCTGGAACAGTATTACTTCGATTTTCATCGAGTTTAACTTTCCTCCCACTTACCACTGCATTTAGGTATTCCTCTTAGGAAAACCGCATGGAGAGCAACAAATTTCTTTGTTCTCTTGTGAGTTGTGGAATTAGTTTCCTTAGGATAACCAATTACATAATGGGCACTTAGCCGATTTGGGATGTAGTTTGGTATCATCCAAACATATGCCCTGCATTCACAAATCTTCAGGAATGAGAAACCTGGTTTCTTTCCTGTTCATATCTAATATGAAGTATGTCTAACATATTTTTCATGGAACCTTATTCAAAATAAGTATTGCACTATTTAATGTGTATCCCGTGAAGGAAATTGGTAGCTCAGAGCGACTCATCATTAACCTTACCATGTCCAACAAAGTTCGGTTTCTCCGTTCGGACACACCGCTCATTTGAGGTGTTCCGGGAGGAGTGCACTGTAAAAGAATACCATACTCTTTCAAATAATCGAGAAACTTATTGCACAAGTATTTTCCACTACGGTCCAACCGCAATGTATTAATACTTTTGTCGGTATGTTTTTCTACTTCGTGTCGAAACTCATTGATTATCTCAAAAGTTTCCGATTTTGTGTTTCAGAAGATACACATAACCATAACGCAATGCAACATCCGTAAAGGTTACGAAGTACTCATATCTACCTCTAGCCTAGCTAGACATGGGCCCACTTACGTCACTATGAACGATGGCTAACAGATCGGTGGCACTTGCACTTTTACCAAGTAAAAGGTGTTTTAAGCACTTTGCCTAATAAACTAGATTCGTGGACATCATTTGAATTATAATCAAATCTGTCCTAGTATCCACTCTTCGAAAGTATGGATATACGAGTCTTGTTAATGTGTCCCAGACAACAATGCCACTAATAAGTCTCATCTGATTAATTCAGTTTGATGATGAGTGGTAAATGTATCACTATTTCCCACTCATTTAAACTTAATATTTTGTATAGTTTCTTGAGTTTTGTGAATATTTTGATGTGTTTTATGTTATTTTGTAGATAAATAAAGTTTCAGGACATTCTGGAGGTGATTTGGAACAAAACAGTAAAAATTGGCAAAATGGTAATTTTGGCCGCGTCGCGACGCCCAAACCCTTGGCGTCGCGACGCCTAACGTGCACCGAGAGCTGCTAACGTGCGCCGGGTCCACAAGTCAGAGTTTGAGAAGTTTGACTTTGCTAACGTGCGTCGTGCCACGTGTCATCATCACAAGCGATCCGCTAACGTGCGTCGCGTGCCACGTGTCATCATCACAAGCGATCCGCTAACGTGCGCCGTGTGCCACGTGTCAAAAATTCAACGAGCCGACATCAGCCAGCCGCCTTGCCACGTGTCAAAAATTCATCGAGCCTAAATTTTTCAGTCACCGTGCCATGTGTCCGGTGAGATGTCGAGCAACCAATCAGGGGCTGCCACGTCAGCACGTCGCGACGCGCAAAGCTTGCGCGGCCCGACGCGCTCCACTTACTCGGGCCTATAAATTCGGCTCGAATTTTCAGTTTCAAATGTACATTTTTCTTGAAATCCTCTGATGTAAATATGGAGTTTTCTTCTTAGTTTCTTTTAATTTCAGTTTTGTAATTAGTTTTAATTACGTTCTGAAATAGTAATAGTAATTCTATTTTTTTTTTTAATAGTAATGTATTTTTACTTTTACCATTTTACTATGAGGAGGTAACTTTTCCCTGCTAAGGTAAAAAGGTAATTCTTTTACTATTGCTATTTAGATTTATCTTCCTTAAATATAATATATAAACTATCTAAAACCTGACTAAATGAGGATACCGCCATACTGGTCGGTTGGTTATTCAATTTAATCTGGTTAAACCTGACTTAATGAGGATACCGCCATACTGGTCGCTTGGTAATTAAATTTTCTTTCCGCCTTTATGGATGGTTTATTTTGGTTCTGCCTTTATGGCTGGTTTATTTTTGTCCCGCCTTTATGGCTGGTTTATTAATAAATATTACCGCCTTAATGGCTGGTTGAACTTAATCAGGTTACCGCCTATATGGCTGGTTGGTAAAATTATCACAAGTATATATATTATTTTATGGGAGATATCTAAATAGTTAATAGTAGAAGTTAATTCCTTTTACCTTAGCATTTTATTTATTTTTCTGCATTTACTTTTTTTATGTCTTTTTCTTACTTGTCATAACTATGTGTTGTAACTAAGTTAGTTTCTAGGGTTGTGATAAAATCTAATATCACCGGTTTATAAAAGGTTAATTTATAGTTTGAGTAATTTAAAGGTTTACTTATTAAGTCTTAAGCTTAATGCTTCTTATTATTTGATCACCAATAAGATTGATATGGTAAATCTAAAATGAACTAGACATAGGGATTTTAGGTTTCAACCTTTGACTTAATAGCCCACGATCTTCTTTGAGGATAGATAACCCTTTAATAGATTTCCTTACAGGATAGACATATACCTGTCGGGCGGGGGTAGCCATAATTGGAACTTAAACTTAATGAATCCAGATAATTTGGTTGACATAGACATATGGTTCAATTGGATTAAATTGGATATTTGCGTCTGACCATCGACATAGGCTTTTGCATAATTTCGTGTTCCAGGTTAGTAAACTGATTTATTAACAAACATAAAATAATCACTTCATCTTTTAAAAGATATTATAATGATTTACAACCCTAGATCTTTGAGTCTTTTATTTTCCTTAGTATTTTCTTGTCTTTTTATTTATTTATTTAGAAAATCTACAAATCAAATCATGCAAGCAATCAATTCCCTTCTCCCTCAATTAGATATCTGTAAATAAAGAGATTCAATAATTAATAACAACAGTAGGAATTAAGTCCTCGTGGGATCGATATTTTTATACTACTTGAACGATACGTGCGCTTGCGTTATACGTGTGTGTTTACGCCGGTCAAGTTTTTGGCGCCGTTGCCGGGGACTTATTTTTCTTGAGTTATTAATTTTGAAGCTATCCAATTTACTTGTATCTAATTTTCTTTATTTTTATCTGTAATTTTTATTTCTTTCTTTTGTTTTCAGGTGGTTAAAAAAATGGAACATTTTGAAAGATTACAAGCTTTACTAGAAAAAGATACACCCCAAATCCAGGAGCAACAGTCCGGTTTTCTGAGGCCTATTGTCCAGCCCAACAACTATCACTGGATGTCAGAATTAAGCACTACTACATTTGCTCAGCAGAATGAAATGGGGAGATGTGTAATATGTGATGGTAACCACCCGAGCGATCAATGTATATACCTTTCAGAGTGGCAGAATTATTGGAATCATTCAAGGTACGAAGAATCATCAAATTTTCCATCTTATCCACCATCCATCTACGATCTTCATCAAGAACCAGATCCATCAGAGAAAGATCAGTTGAATGACATGTTAAAAGATTGGCTCAAGAAACGAGAAGCTCAATTTGATGTACAAATTCAGAGTCAAGCGGCGTCTATACAAAGGATGACAGATCAAGTTAGACAATTAACAGATAACCTGAATCACATATCTCACAGAGCAAATTCAAATAATACTGAAGAAGCCTTCGAATATCCTGAGATTCATCATGACATCATAACAGAAGACGAGGCTGAGCAGTATCAAGAATCAGAGGTATCAGTTCAGGAGCCTGCACCAACAAAGTCTCAATTTGATTTTTATTATTCTGACTCTGACGAAGACAAAGAAGCTGAGCTGTTTGTACCAAATGCACCAACAAATGAGGATGAAATTCTGTATTCTCAAAATGAAGATCTTGGAGACTGTTTTGCACTGATGTTTGAAGAAGATCTACCTGAGCCAGTCAGATCAGAGGATGAAGACCTAAGATCTGACATTTCTTTTCATCCTCAGGTTGACAATTTTGAAGCATGTATTTCACAGATGACAGATGAAGAGCTGAATACAGAAATCCTAAAATTCATCTGTGAAGAAAAGGTGGAACAAGAAACAGAGCAAATAGAGGAGCAACTGTCAGACCAAATTGAAAATTCAGAGCATTCAGGAGAAACATCGCTGTATCGGGGTGTACAAATCAAAGATATCAACTAGAAGCTTAACAGAATGGAACTTCCATTCCAAGTCAAGCACCATACAAGACCTCCTGATTTTCTTTCTTTCTTTTCAGGAATCACTGGAGCAATAAAAGTTAAAAAGGTGGCACAAGCACTGAAAGGGACAAAATTATTTTTACCACCTTACTGTTGGAAGAGACCCTTCAAAAGCAACGCACATGTGAATGTCTTTAATAGGACATCCAAAACGACGCTGAAACCTCATTGACAGATAGATTTCAGTCATGTCTGGCTGAAGACGAAAAATTTAGCGCTAGCAGGGAGGCAACCCATGCAATTTGTTGTAATTTCTATTTTCATATTTTGTATACATGTTGTAGAGTTTTTAATTTTTTGTGTTATTTTTGTAGGGAAAAGCACAAATCGAGCATTTTAAGACAGAAGGAATGGTGTTTGGCAATCAGAAAGAAGAGAGCTAATTCATTAACGATGGCTGAGTAAAGAATTAAATCTTGAGACGCATCCTAATGAATTTATACTAAGCGAGTGGCGTATTGCTTACACAATTCAGTTGCCTTAATTATTGCTTTGTTTTGCTTTTCTGTTATAATTATTTTTATTTTCATAGACAGGATCCAGACTTTTTGACCTTTCACGATTCATTTTGTTGTTTAGCTAACAAGCTTCATTTGGAAGATACTAGTGCTATTATTACTCACCCTTTTCAGAGACTATAAATTCAGCCCGTCATTGCACTTTTGAATGCATCCAGAGTTGAGAAAGAAATACATATAAAAATGGAAGCCACTTCGAGAAGACGAGTTGAAAACATCTGTGTGTTTTGCGGTAGTAGTGTTGGTACTTAACCACAATACGTAGAAGCAGCACAAGAATTGGGTCGAGTCTTAGCTGCAAGGAATATGCACTTAATATATGGCGGAGGAAATCTTGGACTAATGGGGATAGTTTCAAAGGTCATACAGGAAGGAAACAGTCATGTTTTGGGAATCATCCCAAAACCCTTGGCCGAAGCAAATCTTATTGAACCATCAAACAGAGAGGAACTGATCGTGCCAGGTATGTCTGAACGACTAGTGGAAATGATTAACCGTGCTTATGCTTTTATTGCTTTGCCAGGTGGCTTGGGCACATTTGAGGAAATTTTTATAGTGCTATCTTGGGCGAACCTGAACATACACCAGAAACCAATTGGGTTGTTTAATGTTGATGGATTTTATGATTTTCTTTGTGTGTTTCTTGATGATGCCCGGAGAAATGGGTTCGTGTCAAAAACTTTGAAAGAACTACTCTTTACTGCCAGAACTGCTCCGGATCTAATTGACCAACTCTTAGCATATGAACCACTAGTTGACCATATCCTTTCAAAGATAAAATGGTCTGAAGATGATCGTGGTAAGAAGCGTCGAATAAATCTGGATCTTAACCTTTAATTTTCTTGTAGTAATTCAGCCAACCAGATACTATCTTCTAAACTCTTCTTCTACTGTTTAAGACATTTGAGACAATGTCTCATTTAGGTTTGGGGGTGAGGAATAGTTAATAGTATCTTGTTTTTATTGTATTTTTATTTTTAGTCCAAAATTTTTCGAAAAAAAAATTAAAAAAAAAAAAAATTTCAAAAACAAAGGCATATTTAAAGCTAGGTGATGGTTTGGTGTCTTCCTTCACTCACTACCTCTCTATAAGGAAAAGCTGTGAAGGCACCTAGATAATCATTCACCAGTAGCTTGTTGTGATAGACTAGTTTGGATGACTCGTTGTTTATTCCCATCACCAAGCGATAAGAGCCTAAGAGGCTTGGGTACTTAAGTGAGCCTCGCTCCACCCTCCCTCTGGGGAATCTACAACGGGAATTCCATTCGACAGTTAGTCACACACCATGACCAGTAGAAGTTATTTCTTTATGTTTATGGTTTTTATGTTGACTAAAAAGGTGAATTGGTAAGAGATAGCTGTGTAAGGAATTCTCACTCCTGATACGTATTTCAAACCCATTTTTTCGAAACAAGTTAATTTTTGTTTAAATCCTTTTGAATTATTTAATTTGTAAATTCTCCATAAAACTGACTAAAAAGATCTTCATATGCTCAGTTGGCAGATATTATCAACATACATAGTAACATACGGACATGAGATAAAATTGAAAAGATTGTAATATTCAGTACTACAGTTTAATTGGAGAAGCATCTCAAAAAGTGATGGAATAAAAAAAAATTTACATCTGAGATCCGAATTATTAAGTCTGTAAGGGTGTTTTAACACCTAGTGCCCTAAAACCAACTGGTTTGGGAGTCATTGGCCCAAAGCTCGCTACATGGATCAAAAATGATGAATATATATATATATATATGAAGTATGAGTAATTAAGTCCGTAGGGGTGTCTTAACACATGGTGCCCTAAAGCCATCTGGTTCGGGAGCCACCGACCCAAAGCTCGCTACATAGATGGAAGGTATTGTATATAAATAAAAAATAGAGAAAAATCAAAGTAAAAAATCAAAAAAATCAGAAAATTTATTCAATTACTACAAAAATGTGTGAATTCTGATAAAATTTAGGACAAAAATATTACTCTCTTATCAACTATACTTATGACTGTTGTGGGCAAAAATGAGTTGATTAATATTTTGCTGGCTGTGTATATGAAGAATGGTAAAAATAATCGGAGAATTTACTTATTCAGTAATTTAGAAAGAAACAAAACAACTAGTAACTTGGAGTAGAAGTTTCACCTAAATAGTCACTAACTTCTTTATTCTCTTTTCTCTTGTCTTTTTGCTTTTGCGTGCATTAGTTTCATTATCTTTTTACTTTTATAAAATGTTTGTGGGTATCATTGCTGTAAACCCTCACGAGACTACAACTCGTCCACTAGGGACACCTAGGGGTTTAAAGGCTTGTTGCATATGCTAAATGCAACCGCGATCCCTACGAAAATGGCTTAGTTAAATTTTATTATGTTATTTTATTTTGCTCGAGGACTAGCAAAATATTAGGTTTGGGGGTGTGATGAGTGGTAAATGTATCACTATTTCCCACTCATTTAAACTTAATATTTTGTATAGTTTCTTGAGTTTTGTGAATATTTTGATGTGTTTTGTGTTATTTTGTAGATAAATAAAGTTTCAGGACATTCTGGAGGTGATTTGGAACAAAACAGTGAAAATTGGCAAAATGGTAATTTTGGCCGCGTCGCGACGCCTAACGTGTACCGAGAGCTGCTAACGTGCGCCGGGTCCACAAGTCAGAGTTTGAGAAGTTTGACTTTGCTAACGTGCGCCGTGCCACGTGTCATCATCACAAGCGATCCGCTAACGTGCACCGCGTGCCACGTGTCAAAAATTCAACGAGCCGACATCAGCCAGCCGCCTTGCCACGTGTCAAAAATTCATCGAGCCTAAATTTTTCAGTCGCCGTGCCACGTGTCCGGTGAGATGTCGAGCAACCAATCAGGGGCTGCCACGTCAGCGCGTCACGACGCGCAAAGCTTGCGCGGCCCGACGCGCTCCACTTACTCGGGCCTATAAATTCGGCTCGAATTTTCAGTTTCAAATGTACATTTTTCTTGAAATCCTCTGATGTAAATATGGAGTTTTCTTCTTAGTTTCTTTTAATTTCAGTTTTGTAATTAGTTTTAATTACGTTCTGAAATAGTAATAGTAATTCTATTTTTTTTTTAATAGTAATTTATTTTTACTTTTACCATTTTACTATGAGGAGGTAACTTTTCCCTGCTAAGGTAAAAAGGTAATTCTTTTACTATTGCTATTTAGATTATCTTCCTTAAATATAATATATAAACTATCTAAAACCTGACTAAATGAGGATACCGCCATACTGGTCGGTTGGTTATTCAATTTAATCTGGTTAACCTGACTTAATGAGGATACCGCCATACTGGTCGCTTGGTAATTAAATTTTCTTTCTGCCTTTATGGATGGTTTATTTTGGTTCTGCCTTTATGGCTGGTTTATTTTTGTCCCGCCTTTATGGCTGGTTTATTAATAAATATTACCGCCTTAATGGCTGGTTGAACTTAATCAGGTTACCGCCTATATGGCTGGTTGGTAAAATTATCACAAGTATATATATTATTTTATGGGAGATATCTAAATAGTTAATAGTAGAAGTTAATTCCTTTTACCTTAGCATTTTATTTATTTTTCTGCATTTACTTTTTTTATGTCTTTTTCTTACTTGTCATAACTATGTGTTGTAACTAAGTTAGTTTCTAGGGTTGTGATAAAATCTAATATCACCGGTTTATAAGAGGTTAATTTATAGTTTGAGTAATTTAAAGGTTTACTTATTAAGTCTTAAGCTTAATGCTTCTTATTATTTGATCACCAATAAGATTGATATGGTAAATCTAAAATGAACTAGACATAGGGATTTTAGGTTTCAACTTTTGACTTAATAGCCCACGATCTTCTTTGAGGATAGATAACCCTTTAATAGATTTCCTTACAGGATAGACATATACCTGTCGGGCGAGGGTAGCCATAATTGGAACTTAAACTTAATGAATCCAGATAATTTGGTTGACATAGACATATGGTTCAATTGGATTAAACTGGGTATTTCCGTCTGACCATCGACATAGGCTTTTGGATAATTTCGTGTTCCAGATTAGTAAACTGATTTACTAACAAACATAAAATAATCACTTCATCTTTTAAAAGATATTAGAATGATTTACAACCCTAGATCTTTGAGTCTTTTATTTTCCTTAGTATTTTCTTTTGTCTTTTTATTTATTTATTTAGCAAATCTACAAATCAAATCATGCAAGCAATCAATTCCCTTCTCCCTCAATTAGATATCTGTAAATAAATAGATTCAATAATTAATAACAACAGTAGGAATTAAGTCCTCGTGGAATCGATATTTTTATACTACTTGAACGATACGTGCGCTTGCGTTATACGTGTGTGTTTACGCTAGTCATTTGAGCCATTTGTTTTTCATGTTATATGTTTGACATTTGTTTATATTCAAAATATAAGTACTGTTATTCACATCTAATGTGTATATCTCAATATCAACTTTATAAATAAAACACCTAGTGTTTTGGAACATAAAGGTATACCCGCATTGGGTTAAACTAGATATAGAGATAATGTTTCCAGTCAAACTAGGTACATTTTAACAGTTTCCTAATTTAAGTACATGCACTGAGGGCAGTTCCAAAACTTAGGTATCTACGGTTAAAACAGCAACTCTCGTCCCGTTTCCGACTCGCAGGTCGATCTCATATGAAGCCAGTATCCTGCTAATCAGTAGATGATGTACATCAGTACATATGTATGTTCCACATCCAGTATCAAAATCCAATTTTAAAACTGATAGTGGACATATTTATAACAAACTTACCTGAAGCCGGAGCCTTGCCCGTCTTCATTTCCTTCATGTCTGCCTTGTCCATACGGTAGTCACGCTTCCAGTGACCCCGTTTGCCACAATTTAGGCAGACATCTTGGGATATGTCATTTGTCTTCTTAGAAGACCGTGACGATTTAGCCTTGCCATTTTCTTCACACCCTTAGAAGCCTTCGGGCAAGCCTTGGCCTTCTGGGATGTCGAAGTAAGATGCACATTGCGCTTCTTGCCCTTTTAGAAGCTCTGGCTCTCCTCATTGAGCATAGCCATTAACTCTCCAAGAGTTCTCTCTTGGTTCATTATGAACCCGCCCCAGCTTTCGAGCACAAACTATAAGATCAAATCTATAGAAGTCTTAACCTCGTAGGTAATGCCCAGCTAACCTAGCTGTTTGATGTCAGCAATCATTTGTGACACCTAGTGCTCGACAGATGTACCCTCTGATAAGATCTAAGGTTAGATTTATAAAGATCCTTTAATTTCATCATCATGGTATAATGATCTAATCCTTAGTTCTGACGACGAAATTTAGGAGTCTTTGCGGCAAACATAACGGATTGAGCACTAAAGTTATCATCACGATGAGTCTTCCAAAGCTCATGCTCTACTATTTGCTCAACTCCGGGCTTAGGCCCGAGAGGTCGCTCTATCAAATAGAGTAACTTCTCAACTCCCAGGACTATCCTGAGATTCATTTCCCAATATGAAAATTAAAGCCGTAAAAGATATTTTTCACATAGGATTATGTCATTTGACGCTAATCTTTCCAGTTATAATGATTACTATAGTCCAACTATCCAATCAACGATTTCGGGTACAATCAGATGTAATGATTACTATAGTCTAACTATATAACCAACTATAAATGATCGGTTAAATTCAAATGTATTGATTACTATAATTCAATTATATAACCAACTATAAATGAAGTAGTTTGAATACAGTCCAACTGTTCAATTAAAACAACAATTGAATATTAGTCCAACTAATATATATTAATGACGAAAAATGAAATGAGCGCGTATTGGCAAGTATCTAAACGAAATTGCAAATTTAATACTTGCCTCCCACTATTTTTCGGCGAGCCTCTAACCCTCTGTGGAGTACTCGGGAAACCTAATTTCCTAGTGGGCTAGGATCCCGTTAAATAACACACAACCTTGACTTTGGCCAACAAGTTGTATGAAACTTAACTAGGTAGATCTCTAAGATCAATTGGATCTCATCCAATTCCTAGATCCAGTAGGTGGACTTCCAAGTTTGAAACATATATCCAATATACGCCAATATATCCAATATATTGCCTAATCTTTTTCCTCTGAATCAACTAAGTCTTGGCTTTGGCTCAACAAGCTTAATGAAACCAGTTAAGCGTGACCCATTGACAGTGGGAAAGCTTCGTAATCGAGGTCGATGAACAAGAAGTGACCTTGACTTTGGCCAACAAATCATAACTTGCCCAAGACGTACGATATGGAACAAAGATTTCGTGATTCAAACACATCTGCGATGGACAAAGGTCTTGACTTTGGTCAACAAACCAATGCCAATCTTGGATCTTGAGAGAGAATCACTCAATGGAAGGAAAAACGCTTAATATAAAATGAGGGTTTTTATCGCGATTTGGCAACCAATTTATTATCTTTAATTAGGTCTCATCATACACCCGTAAGCATGCATTCTAAAAGCATAATAAGGCGTGAATAAAATAATAATGATATTCGGATGGATATATAATAAACTTTGTTCCTAGAACAAATCTCTCTCTTTCCTCTCTCCCACTAGCACTATTCATACTTCTACCCAATTACATAATACTTCTAAAGAAACCTCATTTACATTGAGGGGAATTGGTGAGAAGAGAAATACAATGAGATAAAGAGATAATAGGCTGGACACGCAGGTCCAATTTAATAAATTCTAAATTTATTACAACAATTTCCAAAATTGCCCTCACCCTTCTAATATCCATCCGATATTCATTATTCATACAATACATCCAAGTATTCACACATAGCATGTTATTCAATCTAATCTAATCCAATTAATTAATTTTTGAATTAATGACCATCCAATGTTCAAACAACGATTTGATTTGCGCGAGTCCAACTCGTTTAAGAATAAATACTCAAAGTACATATTCTTGAATTATATATGTTGGCGGTGTAAAAAGGCCCTATGACAGTTAAGCAGCATGGCAGGGGTAAAAGGGGTAATTCCCATCTTGGTCAAAATCATTAAATACCGATCCGACCACATGAGTAAGAGACCGAGCCCTTGACGATAGGCGACCGACCAATTGAGGCCGGGTGCCAGCATTCTCAGCTCAGAAGCCCATAATGGCCGACCATGTCTAGACCGACCAGATGGCAAAGCTTGCCCAGAAGATAAGACATCCTATTTTTACGGACAAGATAATAAGTTATCCTACTTTCATGGGGTAAACTAGTAAGTCAGTGTCCTAGTATGATAAAGGGGGTGAAGGTAGTTTTTGACTAGGAATCCTCACAGGAAAAAGAAGATTATTTCAACTAGAAATCCTTATGCTAGAAAGAATATGATTTCTCTGTTATTATAAATAAGGGGGTAGAGTGTGTGGAGAATGGATCAGAATCATTACCATCAGACTTGTAAAAAACGAGAAGCAGAGCCGATAAGCGTGTTTGAGTAATAAAAGTATCATCCTTTTTGTGCCCGTGGACGTAGGTCGGACCCAGATCCGCCGAACCACGTTAAATCTCCTTGTCGATTGGCGTATTATTTGTCTTTTGCTAAGTTTGCTTTTGGTCCCCCATAACCAAACAAATTCACTATTGAGGGAGGATTGTCTCGGGAGTAATATTCCCTTATTGCCATGAGACCAAAATCCGATGTCAACATTTGGCGCCGTCTGTGGGGAACTCAACAAAAAACGGTTCGCATAGTAAGACGATGGCAGAAGGTGAAAATCACCAATCGTCGGGGAATCCGGCCACAGATTAGATGAAGAAGATAGAAGAAAGCATAAGGAAGGTGACCGACGTAACACACACGTATAACGCAAGCGCACGTATCGTTCAAGTAGTATAAAAATATCGATCCCACGAGGACTTACTATCAAATCTATTAATTTTATGAGGTCAAATGATTACTAGTATTTAACAGGTTGTTTGATTGATTCGAAATGGTGACGATTCTAAATTTAAAAACAAGTAAATAAATTTGTTCGAAAGTAGGTTTTAAGAAAATTCAATATTAAAAACTATCTAGGGTTGTGATTTCTTTTAATATCATTTTAAAGATGAAGCGGTTATCTTAAAGTTGGGTAATATATTGATTTATTAACCTGGAACACTAAATTATGTAAAAGCCTCTTCCGATGGTCAATTACAAATACCTAGTATAATTCAATTGAACCATATGTCTATGTCAACCAAATTACCCAGATTCATTAAGATTAAGTTCCAATTAAGGCTACCCCCGCCCGACAGGTATATTCCTAGCCTGTAAGGAAATCTATTAAAGGGTTATCTATCCTCAAGGAAGATCGTGGGCTATTGAGTCTAAGGCTGAAACCTAAAATCCCTATGTCTAGTTCATTTTAGATTTACCAGATCAATTTTATTAATGGCCAGTTAATGAAAAAGCATTAAGATTAAGACTCAATAAATAAATCTTTATATTACCCAAACTATAATCTAACCCCTTATAAACCGGTGATATTAAAAGTCATCACAACCCCAGATAACTAATTTAGTTACAACACATAACTAGGGCTGGTGAAAACTTGAAAATAAAAGACTTGAAGTAAAAATGCGGTAAAGTAAATACTGAAAGGTAAATTACAATAAAATAAAATGCTAAGGTAAAAGGAATTACTTTTACTACTACTAATTTAGATATCTCCCATAAAATAATATATAAACTTGTGATAATATTACCAACCGACCAATCTGGCGGTATCCTGATTAAGTCAAATTAAGTCCAGCCAGTCATTAAGGCGGTAATATGTGTCCATAAACCAGCCATAAAGGAGGAACCAAAATAAAATTACCAACCGACCAATCTGGCGGTATCCTTGATTAGTCAGGTTTAAACCATATTAAAATTAAATTACCAACCGACCAATATAGCGGTATCCTTGATTAGTCAGGTTTTAAATAGTGAATATATTATTTTTAAGGGAGATTAATCTAAATAGCAATAGTAAAAGAATTACCTTTCACCCTAGCTGGGGAAGTTACCTCCTCATGTGAATAGTAAAAACTGTAAAAAGTAAGGAAAGTAAATTACTATTATTACAAAAAGTAATTAAAATTATTACAAAACTAAAAACTAAAAATTAAAAGAAACTTAGAGAGAGAAGAACTCCCTATTTACATCAAAGAAATGGGAGGGAGAGCTGCAAAAAATTCTGAAATCTCGAGCTCAATTTATAGGCGCAGATAAGCTTCGGGCGTCGCGACGCCAAGGGCTTCAGCGTCGCGACGCTGGAACAGTGAGGCGTGGCACAATGACAGCTTGACACGTGGTGATTCGGATAAGAAGATAAGGCGACACGTGGCGATGCGGCTAAGAGCTCAATTATTATGCTGAATTGGTGATGACGTGGCAAGGCGGCTGAGATCAATTGTCGGCACCATAAGATTGCGACACGTGTCACGGCGTGATTGGCTGATGATGACGTGGCATGTTGACTCGGTTGACCTGCTGACGTGGATGATGACGTGGCATGACGCGTGGCATAGTTGACTCGTTGACCGGATGATGTGGCGGCACATAGGATGACACGTCGCACACGTGGAAATAGTAATTGTCGGCACCGTAGGATGATGACACGTGTCGAGGCGCATGTTAGCAGATCGGCTGTGATGGTGACACGTGGCACGGCGCATGTTAGCAAAGTCAAACTTCTCAAATTCTGACCCGTTGACCCGGCGCAAGTTAGTAGACCACGGTGCACGTTAGGCGTCGCGACGCTGAATGTCTTGGCGTCGGGATGCGAGAATTTACCAAAATACCCTTTTCGTCCAATTTTCACTGTTTTGGCCCAAATCACCTCCAGAATGTCCTGAAACTTTATTTATCTAGAAAATAACAAAAAACACATCAAAATATTCACAAAACTCAAGAAACTATACAAAATATTAGGTTAAATGAGTGGGAAATAGTGATATAAATATTACTCATCACACCCCCAAACCTAACATTTTGCTAGTCCTCGAGCAAAACACAGAATAAAATAACATAATAAAATAAAATTTAACTAAGCCACTTTCGTAGGGATCACGGTTGCATTTAGCGTATGCAACAAGCCTTTAAACCCCTAGGTGTCCCTAGTGGACGAGTTGTAGTCTCGTGAGGGTTTACAGCAATGATACCCACAAACATTTTACAAAAGTAAACAGGTAATAAAACTAATGCACACAAAAGCAAAAAGACAAACGAAAAGAGAATAAAGAAAATAGTAACTAATCAGGTGAAACTTCTACTCCAAGTTACTAGTTGTTTTGTTTCTTTCTAAATTACCAAATAAGTAAATTCTCCGATCATTTTTACCAATCTTCATATACACAGCCAACATATTATTAAACAACTCATTTTTGCCCACAGCAGTCATAAGTGTAGTTGATAAGAGAGTAATATTTTTGTCCTAAAGTTCTATCAGATTTCACACCTTTTTGTAGCAATGGAATAATTTTTTCTCATTTTTTCTGATTTTTTCTTTGATTTTTCTTTTCTATTTTTTTATTTATATACAATATCTTCCATCTATGTAGCGAGTGTTAGGTCGGTGGCTCCCAAACCAGTTGGTTTTAGGGCACTAGGTGTTAAAACACCCTTACAAACTTAATAACTCGGATCTCAGATTTTTTTTTTTTTACTCCACTGCTTTTTTGAGATGCTTTCTCCAATTGAACTAGAGCACTGAATATTACAAACTTTTCAATTTTTATCTCATGTCTGTATGTTACTATGTATGTTGATAATACCTGCCAACTGAGCATATGAAGGTTCATTTTAGTCAGTGTTATGGAGAATTCACAAATTAAATAATTTAAAAGGAAATAAACAAAAATTAACTTGTTTCAAAAATGGTTTGAGATACGTCTCAGGAGTGGAAACTCCTTACTCAGCTATCACTTACCAATTTTACCCTTTTAGTCAAAACACAAAAAAAAACGCAAAATTTTTGTAATTTTTTTGAAAATTTTTCAATTTTTTTGTATTTTTCGAAAAATTTTGGACTAAAAATAAAAACAACATACAAACTAAAAACAAGGTACTGATAAACTAATTCCCTCCCCCAAACCTAAATGAGACATTGTCCCCAATGTCTTAAACAGTAGAAGAAGAGTTTAGAAAATAATACCTGGTTAGTTGAAATTCTACATGATTTTAAAGGTTAAAATCCAGATTAATCCGACGTCTCTTATCACGATCGTCCTCAGACCAATTTATCTTTGAAAGAATAGGGTCAACTCGTGGTTCATAGGCTATGAGTTGGTCTATTAGATCCGGAGCAGTTTTGGCAGTAAAGAGGAGTTCTTTCAAAGGTTTTGACACGAACCCATTTCTCCGAGCATCATCAAGAGACACACAAAGAAAATCATAAAATACATCAACGTTGAGCAATCCAATTGGTTTCTGGTGTATGTTCAGGTTCGCCCAAGATAATACTATAAATATTTCCTCCAATATACCCAAGCCACCTGGCAAAGCAATAAAAGCATCAGCACGGTTTATCATTTCTACCAGTCGTTCAGACATACCTGGTACGATCAGTTCCTCTCCGTTTGATGGTTCAATAAGATTTGCCTCTGCCAAGGGTTTTGGGATGATTCCCAAAACGTGACTGCCTCATTCCTGTACGGCCTTTGAAACGATCCCCATTAGTCCAAGATTTCCTCCGCCATATATTAAGTGCATATTCCTTGCAACTAAGACTCGACCCAATTCCTGTGCTGCTTCTATGTATTATGGTTTAGTACCAACACTACTACCGCAAAACACACAGATGTTTTCAACTCGTCTTCTTGAAGTGGCTTCCATGTTTTACTCTGGATGTCTTTAAAAGTGCAATGATGAGTTGAATTTATAATACCTGAAAAAGGGTGAGTAAAATAATAGCACTAGTACCTGCCAAATGACAATTATTAGTTAAACAAATCGTGATAGTCAAAAAGGTCTGGATCCTGTCGGAGAAAATAAAAGAAAACAACAAAACAAATTACAATTATTAGGAAAAGACAAAGAGATAATATTTACAAGAAAAGTAGCGGCTTGGTTGACGTCTATGCGTCAGGGACAAGCTTCCCATCCAATTTTCTTATAAACTGGCAAACAGGGTCTTTTTTAGTTAGATTCCCGAGACTTAACAGTTGTCTTTCTTTTTGAAATTGTGTATGTAATTTGCGAAAGGCTATGTGAACATATCCACTGGGATGCGTCTCAAGAGTCGAAGATATATCATCTAAAGACTCCTTACTCAAGCCATCCCTAATGAATTTAATCTTGTCTTCGCGATTATCAGACACCATTCCTAAAGAACGACAACGAGTATTGCAATTCCATCGTGCACATTTGTAACAAACACCCATTTGCTTAGCTCTACGTTTCTTTGCATATGTGCTTCTTCCAAAACCAGGCAGATGTGAAATAAAAGAGTCAGAAGACTCACCTGCCAATCGGACCCGTGCTTCAATTACCCAACGAATATCATTAGGAACACCGTGAATTGTTAGTAACCTCATCCATCCAAGCGAGCTTTGTAGACTTTCAATAGAAATTTTTTAGGGAGAGAAGGAAATTGCTTGTGAAGATTTGCGAGAGCTTCTTCCATCTTGAAATGACTTAATCTGCAAAACTAAACACACAAAATTAAATCACACCAAATCACAATATATACAAAAATTGCATGGGTTGCCTCTCTGCGAGCGCTAAGTTTTAAGTCGTCAGCTAGACGTGACTGCCTGAACGTTATGCTGACTGAAAGTGTGACACTTTCTTTTTGTCATTCAAATGATTCTCCCCAGTAGTGTTTGACACGCTGACTGTTAACTTTGAATGTGTTGTTGGTGTTAGGATCTAGTAACTCAACAGCTCCATAAGGTAAAACCTGAGTGATCATAAATGGACCTGACCACCTAGATTTCAACTTTCCAGGGAAAAGTTTCAACCTTGAGTTGTACAACAACACCTGCTGCCTTGGTTCCAACTGTCTGTGCACTATTTTTCGGTCATGCCATTTTTTGGTCTTTTCCTTGTACAATTTGGCATTCTCATAACCCTGTAAGCGAAATTCCTCCAATTCGTTAAGTTGATGAAGTCTTTTCTCTCCTGCAGCTTGTGAATCAAAATTCAACTTCTTCAGTGCCCAGTACGCCTTGTGCTCAAGCTCAACTGGTAGATGGCAAGCTTTCCCAAACACTAATCGATATGGGGACATACCAATGGGTGTCTTGTAAGCTGTCCGATAGGCCCATAATGCATCATCTAGTTTTGTTGACCAGTCCCTCCTTGTTGATCCAACGGTTCTTTCTAGGATTCTTTTGATTTCCCTGTTTGAAACCTCAACCTGTCCATTTGACTGTGGATGGTAAGCTGTGGCAACCTTGTGAGTAACTCCATATTTGGATAGGAGTGCATCGAAGTATCTGTTGCAGAAATGTGAGCCACCATCACTGATAATTGCCCGAGGTGTTCCAAACCGAGTAAAAATATTCTTTTTCAGGAATTTGATCACCACTTTTGAATCATTGGATGGTAGTGCAATTGCTTCGACCCATTTGGAGACGTAGTCTATAGCAACCAGGATGTACATATTTCCGAATGATGGAACAAAGGGTCTCATGAAATCAATACCCCATACATAGAATATTTCCACTTCTAGAATGTTTTGCAACGGTCCTTCGTTTCTCCTGGAAATATTTCCCATTCTCTGGCACCTGTCACATTGAAAAGCAAAAAGATAAGCATCTTTAAAAAGAGTGGGCCATAACAAACCTGATTGTAGGACTTTGGCTGCAGTTTTGTTTCCGCTGAAGTGTCCGCCATATGGTGATGAATGACAGTGCTGCAAAACACTGTTGATTTCCTCATGTGGAACATATCGTCTCAGTAGTTGATCAGCACACCGTTTGAACAGGTACGGCTCGTCCCAGACATAGTGCTTGACTTCTTTGAAGAACTTCTTTCGTTGCTGAGTTGTCCATTCCAATGGCCATTTTCCTGACACAATGTAGTTGACATAGTCAGCATACCAAGGGGATTCCAGTTGTTTTATGGCAAATGGGTGGAAGCCGAACCCCTATCCACCATCACAGAGAAAAGGGCTACGGGATTTCTGAAGAAAAATATCATCTGTCGGTTCGGCATCCCTCAAGCCATCATTACCGATAATGGAAAGCAGTTCGACAGCAAAGGCTTCAGGAAACTCTGTGAAAGACCTCCAGATCGCCTTGAGATCACCTCACCAGCCCATCCCAAGTCAAACGGGCAGGTCGAAGCCACGAACAAAATCATCAAGGCAAATATAAAAGCTCGACTCGGATCCAGCAAAGGCTTATGGGTCGAGGAGCTACCAGAAGTGCTATGGGCACATCGGACAACCTACAAAAATTCCACTGGAGAGACTCCGTTTCCTTACCCTACGGATGCGAAACCGTTATACCAGCCGAAATCGGAGTAGAGCTACCCACAGGGTCCAGCATTATGAGAAAGAGCAGAATGAAGAGTATCAGAAGCCACCTCGACCTGATCGAGAGAAAAAAGAGAAATGTCAGCAATGAAGACAACAATCTACCAACAGAGAATGACCCGCTTTTATAACAAAAAAGTGCGAACCCGCACCTTCCTCCCAGGCAACTTGGTATTAAGAAGAGTCACACTAAATACTCGAAGACCAGAAGAAGGCTCGCTAGGCGCCAAATGGGAAGGACCCTATAAAATTACGGAAATAGTAAAGTCAGGGGTCTACATTTTAGAACGGCTGGACGACACGCGAATAAGGAAACCCTGGAATGCCGAGATGTTGAGAAGATACTTTCAGTAGACTACGTTTTCTTTTTCGCAGTAACCCAACAAGAGGTGGGAACCCCAACGTAAAGCTTTTTCCCGAAATATCTCGCAGAAGAACTGTAAGGAGGGCAGTATGTCCCCAAATATGAATAAAACCTTCTATTTTCAAAAGGAAAGTTTTTTTTTCCATCCGCTTTCTTAAAACAAAGTTGAAAGCCATATAAAAAAAACAGGGGACATACTCAACGCCTATTACAGAGGACAGTTGGCGCCGAGGCCCCTTCAACAATCGGCTCGGGGCTGAAGTTCGTTCCGCTGAGGCCCCTTCAACAAACGGCTCGGGGCTGGAGCTCGTTCCACCGAGGCCCCTTCAACAATCGGCTCGGGGCTGGAGTTCGTTCCGCCGAGGCCCCTTCAACAACCAGCTCGGGGTTGGAATTCGTTCCGCCGAGGCCCCTTCAACAATCGGCTCTGGGCTGGATTACGTTCCGCCGAGGCCACTTGAATATTCGGCTCGGGGTAGGGTTACGTCCCACCGAGTCATGCTTATTGGCATGGGGACGGAACATTCCCCCAGAACCAAATGTCTCTCAAAATCGGGGTTCTCAAAAATATTCAGGGACATATTCAATGCATAAGGATCCGTGAGAAGCATATCACGGGGAGAGATGATACCCCCGTGGCGATTGCTTGCTCCAGTGTTATCGAACATAAGGAGGAATATGCCCTAATGTGTCGAACACTCTTTGATCCTCACCCGATGTAATGGATCCGTGAGAAAGCATAGCACGGGGAGTGATGTGCCCCCGTGACGATTGCTAGCTCCAGTGATATCGGACCTAAGGAGGAATGTGCCCTTAGTATCTCTGACACTCTTTGATCCATTCATCATTTGGATCCAAGAGAGGCGCATCACGTGGAGGCGTTTGTACCCTTGTGGCGGTGCCTGCTCCAGGCGCGGTAAGGAGGAGCCCTCGCACAAGTACACAGGCTCCACAGTGACCTGACGTATAGAGGATGTGCCCTTACCATTTTAAAACGCTCTCTGATCCAAATCCTGGTTCGTCGGGACACTGAATTGAAAGATTCAGAATTGTGTTTTGGAGGACCTCGGGCAGGACGCTGCTTTCAGGCATCTGTTGTTGTTGTTTATACTTGCAAAACGTTTTATTTTGGGACAAGCGCTAAGTCGCCCCCGCCCTTTAATTTTATTTTTCAAAGTTTTGTTTTCGTTTTCCACTGGTCTGGGGGGGACGCCAGTGCCGGACTCAGTAGGGCTTCAAAAGGTTGATTCAATTCCCTTCTGAATAAGTCCCACCTGATTAATCGATTCGGGGCTGGATTCGTTCCGCCGAAGCCACTTGATTAATCGGCTCGGGGTTGGATTCGTTCTGCCGATGCCAATTGACTAATCGACTCGGGGCTGGATTTCGTTCCGCCGAGGCCACTTTTTTTGTTCTCAGCTCGGGGTCGGGGTACGTCCCACAGTCAGCCCTTCAGACTGGGGACGTAATATTCCCCCAGGTCAAAGTGCCTCTCTTCACTCGGGGTCGGGTTACATCCCACCGAGTCTAACTCTTTGGACTGGGGACGTAACATTACCCCAGGTCCAAGTGCCTTTCTCGGCTCGGAGTCGGGTTAAGTCCCACCGAGTCTATCAGACCAGACTGAGGATGGAACATCCCCCCAGGGCCAAGTATTTCTCTTCATTCGGGGTCGGGTTACGTCCCACCGAGTCTACCTCTTTGGACTGGGGATGTAACATTCCCCCAGTTCCAAATGTCTTTCTCGGCTCGGGGTCGGGTTGGGGTTAAGTCCCACCGAGTCTATCAGACCAGTCTGGGGACGTAACATCCCCCAGAGCTAAGTGTTTCTCCTAGCTCGGAGTCGGTCCTCAAGTGGACGTTTTTGGGAGAGCAACCGGAGCAAGTCATGAAGAATCAAAAAGAAAAGTGGAATGGAAGCATACAAGATATTCAAATAAATGCGGTCGTGAAAAAGAGTTATTACAAGAAGAAACAAGTGTGTTCGGGATTAAACGGGGCCCCATTCGGGTTACCCCCTACGGTTCAGCCCGCACAGGGGCAATTATTTCTTCCTCAACAGATACGAGTGGCAACTGGCAGGGCTCGGCCTTGGAAGGTGGGATAATATCTCCTGCATCGATAACTGGGGAAACCCCAACAGTTAAGGTTTCAGAAGCAGGAACAAGAACCTCAGGCCGGACCTCTTCAGGAGCCGGAGCGATCGAAACAGGGTCGGGATCCATCACTTATTCGGGAGAATGAGGTAGCCACCTCTTAAACTCCTCCTCGGATATCTCCCCCTTATAGAAGCGGATAGCCGCATGAATGTGACCCATATCCAGGTCAGGAGCAGACCAGTCAGTAATCAGAATTTCCGCGCAGTCACAAACTCCTTCAAGACGGATTGAGTCCCTCTCGGCCCAACTCAAGTTCCCTTCCCTCAAGCTCGGCGCGGGCCCGTTCCAATTCCTCGTCTTTGGCCCTCAACTTAGTTCAACACTGCGCACTTCCACCTGCAGGATCCTGTTATCAGCCTGAGCAGCCTCCAAGTCCTTCCTGGCGGCCTCAGCATTTTTCCTTCTAAAGAGGCAGCGGCCCGAAGAGCTTTGTTTGTTGTATGAGCCTCAACAGCAGCCAGCTCCAGATTTTTTATGTTCTCTTCCTTGCGAGCTAGCTCGGCTTCCGTTTCAGAAAGACGTTTCTGAGGCCTCTAGGTCTGGCCACCCTCAGACAGAAGGCTCAGGAGAAGATCCTTATTCTTGGCTACAAGGTAGGTCGCCTACCTTGTAGCCAACAGAGAATTATAAATCAAACTAAGTTATGAACTCAAGGCGGAAATAAGAGAAGAAAAATAACTACCTTGGCCATCTGAGAACACAGCAAGGAAACCACATCCTCGGGAGAAAGATCTTCGTACTTCGGAATTTTAGCCGGAGGAACCGCCTCGGCCAGCTCATTCATGGCCGTCACCAGATGAGAAGTGGCCTCCCGAATGTCCTGACCGAGGTCGTCTACGCCAAGAATCACGGCGCCTTTCTGTTTTTTAGAGGAACCCTCCGGCACCTTTTTCTCTTTCCGGACGAGCTGCTTCTTGCTCAGGACCCGTTCCTCCTCCGCCTCCCGGACCAGCTCGAATTCCTCCACCCCGTATTGACGCTTCCTTTTTCTAGTAGGTTTTGACGGGCTGGAAGTTCGGGCGGAAACTATTGGCAATACCCTAGAAGGTGAAGATAAACTTTGGATAGCCAACGAGGCCGCTTCTTCAGTCACCCATCTGGCCTCAGCAGTCGATGGCCGTCTCCGAGAGGATTCGGCCCCAATCTGGCGGTTTTCTTTGTCGCACCAGCCAGTTGATCAAGGTATTTTGGCATTCTTGACATGCCTACAATAAAAAATGGGGGAGAATAGAAGAGAAAGAAGTAAGAAAGCGAAAGCCAGAAGAGTGGTCAGTCCAGAATTTGAGCAAGAAAACCCAAATCATCATCATGATAGGCAAACATGGAGATCAGTTAGAAGGTTAGTAAAGCCCACCTATCCGCCCCGGAACCTTCGGAGGAGCAGTCCGAATCAGGCCTGACTCGAGGAAGGCCGCATCGTTAACCAATTTCTTCCAATCATCGGCATAGCGCCGAGCCCAGCATGCCCGCTCCGGATACGATGTGAAACCTTGGGAGCGTCCCCCAACAGGCTGGGAAGAATTAAAGAAGTTAAAATCCTATCATTAAATCAAAAGTAAACGCCAGGGGTTAAAATCCTAACCTCCCGCTCTAAAGATATCCGGGACAGAGACCCCCTCTTCATACGATCTCAGAACTCGCCCCCAATCTCTTGTGGCCCAAAACCATAAGTCTTTGAAGTTCTTGTTGGAGTCGGGGAGCTTGCCGACAACATTTGGCGAATCAGCATAAGTAGAAAGGTAATACCAACCATGGTGCGTTTTTGGGTTGGCCTTCAATCAATACAGCTTCTTCACTTCTTTAAGAGAGGGTTCACCGAGTCCCGCCCGACTCCAAATCACATGAAGCTCGGCCAAGATCCTCCAGCTGTTCAGGCTCAGTTGATAGGGGGCGATCTCCATCTCGGCCAGCATCCAGGTAAAATAACGTTGAAGTGGTAGCCGAAGACCACACTCAAAGAAAGCCGGAAGAAAGGCCACTGAACCCCCATCAGGTTGGCTAGCACGATCCATTGGCCCGGGGACTTCAAGGGCAATATCTATCGGAATGTCATATCGTTACCGAAGCAGTGCGAGGTCATCTTCAGTTATCTTAGAATGACGGTCCATGTCCAGAACCGAGGAGTTAAAATCACCGGGCTATGGGTCCTTCCGAGGGATCCTCTGATGATAAGTATCTTGTTCAATTTTAGAAGGGGTGGGGGTAGTATCGAGGTCTTCTATGCTTGGTGCCCCTGAACTCGAGGAGAGCTCTTCAACAGGGGGAGTCGGAGGGTTTGCAGAAGGAGACCTGTCGTCAGACATCCTTGGCATCTGAAAAATAAAAGGGGAAGGTCAGTCTACAACCATATTTTTGAAAACGACCAAGGGTTCGCAAACTATCCTAAAGTTTCCAGGAAAAATAAATCTATGAAGTTCTAAGTACCCTAGCAACATCCGGCAAAAAACCATGAAATCTACAACAAAAACCAAAACACAAGAAAAAAGGGAGAGGAAGAAGGTCGCTCGGGAAACTTACTTGATCTCTGCTCAGAAAATGGAGAATACGTTGAGAAGCTTTGGGTAAAACTGAATCAGACGTTTCGTAGCCGAAGGAAAAAAGAGTTTTTGAAGTTGATGAAGTTTTGCCAAACAGATGCAAGGATATCGATTCACCTTCTCATTACAACGTCGGAATAAATCTGACCGTCGGATCATAATAGAGTCTCGGATGTGCGCCGGGTGTCGACTTCAGGAGCAGTTCTAAAAAAATGAATGAACGGTTGGGATCGAAAGCATTTTGGTAATGGCAGCAGACGGCTAACCTTGTTCGCTTTTGGCGGGAAACAGGCAGATGCTCGACAAGTGTCTGGTTGGGGGTAAAACCTTAAAAACTGATTTGATGGGCATTTAAAGCAGATGTGACGACTGCACGTTTCGAGAAAGAAGTGCCCGAAAAAAGGTTTTGTTTTGACGGGAGAAAGGAATCAAAGCCGAGCACTACATAACACGCCAGTAAGACCACTCTTTTTATAGTTCCCGACACCAACTCGCATACTCGTCGGAACCAAGAGCTAGGGGACAGATGTTGGCGGTGTAAAAAGGCCATATGACAGTTAAACAGCATGGCAGGGGTAAAAGGGGTAATTCCCATCTTGGTCAAAATCATTAAATGCTGATCCGACCACATGAGTAAGAGACCGAGCACTTGACGATATGCGACCGACCACTTAAGACCGGGTGCCAGCATTCTCAACTCAGAAGCCTATAATGGCCGACCATGTCTAGACCGACCAGATAGCAAAGCTTGCCCAGAAGATAAGACATCCTATTTTTAGGGACAAGATAATAAGTTATCATACTTTCATGGGGTAAACTAGTAAGTCAGTGTCCTAGTAGGATAAAGGAGGTGAATGTAGTTTTTGACTAGGAATCCTCACAGGAAAAGGAGATTATTTCAACAAGAAATCCTTATGCTTGAAAGAATCTGATTTCTCTGTTATTATAAATAGTGGGTAGAGTGTGTGGAGAATGGATCAGAATCATTACCATCAGACTTGTAAAAAACCAGAAGCAGAGCCGAGAAGCGTGTTTGAGTAATAAAAGTATCATCCTTTTTATGCCCGTGGACGTAGGTCGGACCAAGATCCGCCGAACCACGTTAAATCTCCTTGTCGATTGGCATATTATTTGTCTTTTGCTAAGTTTGCTTTTGGTCCCCCATAACCAAACAAATTCACTATTGAGGGAGGATTGTCTCGGGAGTAATATTCTCTTATTGCCCTGAGACCAAAATCCGCCGTCAACAATATCGAACTATAATTTTAAATCTAATTTAAATTATATTCAATACTAATTCATATTTAATTCCAAATTAAATAATTACACTTTTAATAGTGCCTTTTAGACTTGGATTCCAAATCCAATCTTCATGGGTCTCAAAGGCCCAATTAGTATCCAATACTATTTAATTAAAGTCCAACAGGCTTTTAATTAATTCTTTAGGCGTGGGCTTTGGCCATTATGGATCAAATCCAAGATGGCAAGGCCCAATAAGGAATCACCCTTATGCCATAAAATCAATTTTGGCCCATTAGGCCCAATTAAATTTTTAAAGGCCCAATGTCATAATTTGGACTTTATGGAAATGGTTTTAGGCCCAATTGGATCCAACCCAATTGACCAAAACCAAACTTGGCCCAACCAAGCACATTAAGCCCAATTACAACAATTAAATTAATACAACATTCCAAATTATATATTAATTCAATTAAAGTGCAATCACCATAATAAATTAATTAACCTAATGTTTTCAAAACATCAATTTAATCTAATTAATCATGCCTAATTCCCAAATTCATGTCCAACACAAAATTGGGGCAAAATCAATTCTCCAACAACATGCATAACTCACGGCCAAGACAATAGAAAATCATTCAATTTTATTTCAATCCAATTTAAATCAACATTCAATATTTCTATCATGCCATCAACACATCTAATATGTCAAATTTTGAAAATCCACCATGAGTTCTATCTATGGTGCATTCGTCCAAGCTAAGGAAATTAGGGAAAATATTATACAATTCATTTTCTCAATTCCTAAGATGTACAAATCCAATTCAACATCATCCAAGCTCAACCAAACCATCAATTTAGGAAAATACATACTCCAAGCATAAATTCCCAAATTAAAGTCATGAACCCTAGAATTCCAAATCAAACTTAGGAGGCTCTGATACCATTGTAAGTGTTCCTAGAACATACCAAGCTCGTCTAAGAGTGATTCGTGTGTGAATTAATCAAAGGAAGTTGCGGAAAAATCACCTTGATCGATTGTAGGCTTTCAAAAATCCTTTGGATGTAGTAGCTCGGAGCTTGAAATTGAGTTCCAAACTCTCGGGTGAGTTTCTCTATCACCTCATTTGTCTCCTTAAGTGCTAGCTTGAACAAGAAAATGAAAGAAATTTTCTCCTCCAAGGAGCTTCATGTTCGGCAATGGAGGTAGGGAGAGAGAGAGAGAGAGTTTTTGTTTTTTATTTTATTTTATTTCATTTTGATTTCTAAAATCAATTACCAAAAAACAAAAACCAAAAGTAGGTAAATACTTTTCCAAAAGGCAAAGTGTGTGTTACAAGTTTCCAACAAAACCCATCAATCATTTATATCACCAAATGTGACTAATGATGTAAGTAAAGTAGGCCCCACTTGAATTCCAAATTTAAGTCGGACAATCCAACACACAACTTAACCCGGGCCCCAACTCTGAATTAACGAATTTTCCGTTGCGACTTAATTAAATCCAATTTAATTAAATAATAATGCCTCGCAATATTATAACGGAAGTCGCTTACGAATTAATTCTAAATTAATTCGTTCGCTCGAATTAAAATCTAATTTTAATTCTGCATTGAAATCTAATTTCAATTAATATATCTAATATATTATTTTAGCCCAATTAAATAAATTAAACAATAATATCCAATTTAACTATTAAATTTACTTTACCAATTAATTTCAAATTAATCGCGTTCTCTCTTCTAGTCGAATTAATCCCAGATTAATTCTTGACACAACTAATCCTATATTAATTTTCTCTTTGGTAATTAATCCCAGATTAATTTATTACTGTAATTAATCCCAGATTAATTTTCTCTCTCATAATTAATCATATATTAATTATGTTCGAGTCAAATCTCATCTGTGAATCTTCGGGAGCGACCCAAGAGTGTTGGACAATTATGACCCATAACATCACTATTTGTACAGAACATTGTGTTGTTGTACAAATTAACTATGTGACAAAAGAAATTGCTCTTTTATCATTTGTAATTGGATTACCGGGATATATAAATGATAAAAGTCCATATGATTAGTTCCAGATTGATAAGATATGAGACAGTATCAATCCATGAAGGTTTAATCATTAAAAAATCCATAGTCGTAGTATTATCAAAATTGGACATCGATAATACGGAATAGACTAGTATTGTACTTGTGCGTGTTTTGGGAGCATAACGGCATAATTCTCATATATTTGGGTATTGGATACTCATGCAAGTGTAATAGGAGGTTGTGTTTACCGATGATATGGGAACAGCTTCGCTCTGGATAGACCCCTCGGAATTCCATTGGTAGTATGACTATGTGTCTATGGAAGTCTGAATCAGGGTAGGTGTATTTGGTCTTAACCTGAGACTTACACCGCTAATACTTGCGACAATCAATATACTTTGGTTTTGGTCGTCCAGGGCTTTAACAGGTTCTGTGTACGCCTCTTCTGGGTATATTGAGAATCGTAGTGTATTGGGTGTGATGTCAAGATGGAAGTATCACTCCAGTCATAGTGGAGATGATGGTCACGTAGGATACGAAACTGGTGCTCTTATATGATGTAGCTATCGGGATAATATGACAAGGTCATAGTTATCCGATTATAGAGACTAGTTACCAGAGATCCGATATGTGCTTCGTACGGGGCAGACACAATTCCAGCCCCAAGCCTAGCACGTGACATCTGATACTGGATCGCAATTTTGCTAGGCATAATTATTTAATTAAATTTGATTTAATTACGTCGCAACGGAAAATTCGTTAATTCAGAATTAGCGAACCCGAGCCCAGGAGTGTTTGCGGGCCCACTCGCATTTTGAATTAAAGTGGGGCCCACAAGTCACATCACGCGTCACATCACCTGTCACTTTAGTGATGGATGTCAAGTCACCTTTTGGTGATTGACAACCAGTCACTATTCATGATGGTGGTGGTTGTGGGCAATAAATGCAATTTTGCCTCCAAAATTGGTTTAAGTTTTTTGGAAAAGCTTTTACCAAATTTGGTTATGATTTTTGGTATATGTTTTTAGAAAACAAAATACAACCAACACAACTTCCTCTCTCTCTCTTTTTTCTTTCTTCATGACCGAATCACTCTCTCCCTCTCTTAGTTTTGGCTTGGCCGAAACTAGCAAGGAACAAAGAAGAAAATTGTGGCAATTTTCTAAGGTGCTAGCACATCCAATGGGTCAAACAAAGGTGATAGGGAAACCCATTCATGAGCATGGAATCCATTTACAAAGCTTGGAGCTTGGAGCACACAAATGGGACCTTGGCCGAAACTTGGAGCACAAAAGGCTTGGCCGAGAGCTTCAATGGAGCAAGGAAAATTTTTGTGTTCATCACATCGCAAATCCGTTCATTGTAAGTATGATTACGCCATACTTATTTATTGTATTCACATTATTTTCATTACTTGAATGATCTTGGGACTATAGTAGAAACCCAACAAAGGTATCAAGAGCCTTGATTAAGCATGAAATTGATTTAGGGTAAAATTTGGGTAAAATTGATTTGAGCATGTTTTGATGAAATTGTTTGATTGAGTATGCTTGAATGATGATAACATAGTGTTATGCATGATCAATTTGATGAAAATTGAATTGGATCAATTTTTCCCCAAATAGTAGGCTTGGCCGAAAGTTTGAGTACCCTAATGTCATGGTGATTTTTGTTTTTTGAATATTGGATGAGTTTTAAAGACTTGGGAAATGTTGATTTGAGATTCAATTGGATTGAAATCGAAATTGGACAAAAAAAATCCCCAAATGCCGTGACTTAGAAGCATGAAAATGAATAGATTTTTGATTCAATAATGTTGAACATGTGTTGATGATGATAAACATGATTAATTAAGTAAATTGGTATTTTGGAAATGTTAATTTGACTAATTAATTATGGCTATACACTTTAAATTGATTGAATTAGGATATTTGGAATATTAGAATTTAATTGGTTGGGCCAAATTTGGAATTGGGCTTGTAAAGTTGTATTTGGGCTTAATGGGCTTGATTGGGCCAAGTTTGGTTAAGGTTTATTGGTTGGATCCAATTGGGCCCAAAACCATTTCCATAAAGTCCAAATATAATAAAATGGGCCTTTAATATTTTAATTGGGCCTAATGGGCCAAAATTGATTTTTGGCAAATGGTGATTCCTTATTGGGCTTTGGTTGCCAAAGTCCATGCCTTATAAATTAATTGAAAGCCCATTGGACTTTAATTAAATTGACATTGGATGTTAATTGGACTTTGAGACCCGTAATGATTAGATTTAGAATCTAAGTCGTAAAGGCACTTTATAAAGTGTAATTATTTAATTTGGAATTAAATAAAGAATTAGTATTGAATACAAATTAAATTGGATTTAATGTTGTAGTTTGATATAATTCGAGAATTCGTACTTTGAGTACTTATTCTTAAAACGAGTTGGACTCGCGCAAATCAAATCGTTGTTTGAACATTGGATGGTCATTAATTTCAGATTAATTAATTGGATTAGATTGATTGATAATATGCTTTGTGTGGATACATGGATGTGATGTATGAATAATGTATATCGGATGGATATTAGATGGGTGAGGGCAATTTTGGAAATTATTGTAATAAATTTAGAATTTATTAAATTGGACCTGCGTGTCTAGCCTATTACCTCTTGATTCTTTGTATTTCTCCTCTCACCCATTCCCCTCAATGTAAATGAGGTTTCTTTAGAAGTGTTATGTAATTGGGTATAAGTAAAATTTGTGCTAGCGGGAGAGAGGAAAATGAGAGATTTGTTCTAAGAACAATGTGTTTTAAATATCCATCCGTATATCATTATTAATTTATTTATCGCGCCTTATTATGCTTTTAGAATGCATGTTTGGGTGTATGATGAGACCTTAACAAAGATAATTAATTGGTTGCCAATTACGCGAAAAACCCTCAACAAATATTAAGCGTTTTTCCTTCCATTGAATGATTCATTCTCAAGATCCAAGATTGGCACTGGTTTATTGGCCAAAGTCAAGGCCTTTGTCCATCGCGGATGTGTTTGAATCATGAAGGCTTTGTTCTATATCGTATGTCTTGTCCAAGTTGTTTGTTGGCCAAAGTCAAGATCACTTCTTGTCCATCGACATCGATTACGAAGCTTTCCAAGGTCAATGGGTCCCGCTTAACTGGAATCATTAAGTTTGTTGTGCCAAAGCCAAGGCTTAATTGATTCAGAGGAAAAAAGTTAGGAAATATATTGGATATATTGGCATATATTAGATATATGTTTCGGAATTGGATGTCCACCTACTGGATCTAGGAATTGGATGAGATCCAATTGATCTTAGAGATCTACCTAGTTAAATATCATACAGCTTGTTGGCCAATGTCAAGGTTGTGTGTTATTTAACGGGATCCTAGCCCACTAGGAAACAAGGTTTCCCGAGTACTCAACAGAGGGTTAGAGGCTCGCCGAAAAATTGTGGGTGGCAAGTATTAAATTTTCAATTTCGTTTAGATACTTGCCAATACGCGCTCATTTCATTTTTCGTCATTACTTTAATAAATATATTAGTTGGACTAATATTTAATCGTTGTTTTAATTAAACAGTTGGACTGTATTTAAACTACTTCAATTTATAGTTGATTATATAATTGGATTATAGTAATCAATATATTTAAAATTAACCAATCAAATTATAGTTGATTATATAGTTAGACTATAGTAATCATTATATTAAATAGTACCCGAAATCGGTGATTGGATAGTTGGACTATAACAATCAAGATAACTGAAAGATTAGTGTTTAAAACATAATCCTGGGAGAAAATGTCATTAAACGGCTTTAATTTTCAAATTGGGAATAAAACCTCAGGATAGTCCTGGGAACTAAGAAGTTATTCTATTTGATAGAACAACCTCTTGGGCCTAAGCCCGAAGTTTAGCAAATAGTAGAACATGATCTTTGGAAGATTCATATGATGATAACTTTAGTGTTTAATCCATTATGCTTAATGCAATGACACTTTAATTTCGTCGTCAGAATTAAGGATTAGATCCTTGTACCATGATGATAAAATTAAAGATCTTCATAGATCTATTCTTAGATTTAAAAGTACAAATTGCATAAGAAGCTCTTTAGCTCACGTATGTCAGAGGGTACATCTGTCGAGCACTAGGTGTCGCAGATGATTGCTGACATCGATCAGCTAGGTTAGCTCGGTATTACCTACGTGGCTGAGACTACCAAAGATTTGATCTTATAGTCTCTACTCGAAAGCTGGGGCAGATTCATTATGGACCAAGAGTAAACTCTTGGAGAGTTGACGGCTATGCTCAAGGAGGCAGAGCCAGAGCTTCTAAAACGGGCAAAGGCAAAATCATCACAGTCCTCTGGGAAGACAAAGGACATATCCCAAGATGTCTACTTAAACTGTGGCAAACGGAGTCACTGAAGCGTGATTGCCGTATGGACAAGGTAGACGTGAAGGAAGTGAAGAGGGGCAAGGCTCTGGCTTCAAGTATGTTTGTCATAAACATGTTCACTATTAGTTTCAAAATTGGATTTTGATACTAAGTATTGTACATATATATGTACCGATGTGCAGAATCTGCTGATTAGCAGGATACTGACTTCAGTTGAGATTTACATGCGAATTGGAAATGGGACGAGAGTCACTGTTTTAACCGTAGAAACCTAAGTTTAGGAACTACCCTTCGGGTATGTACTTAAATTAGGAAACTGTTAAAATGTACCTAGTTTGACTAGAAACATTATCTCAAATCACCGTATAACTCGTTGCGGGTATATCTTTATATTCTAGAACACTATATTGTTTTATTTTATAAAGATGATAATGAGATAAGTACATTAGATGTGAATAACAGTATTTATATTTTGAATATAAATAAATCTCAAACGTATGACATGACAAACAAATAGCTCAAACTGAAATAATCAGATGAGACTTATTTGTGGCATTGTTGTCTGTGACATATTAAACAAGACTCGTATATCCACACTTTTGAAGAGTGGGTACTAGGACAAATTTGATTCTATTCAAATGATGTCTACGAATCTAGTTTATTAGGCAAAGTGCCTAAAACAACCTTTTACTTGGTAAAAGTAAAAGTGCCATCGATCTGTTAGCCCTCGTTCATAGTGACGTAAGTGGACCCATGTCTAGCTAAGCTAGAGGTGGATAAGAACACTTCGTAACCTTTACGGATGTGGCATCGCGTTATGGTTATGTGTTTCTTTTGAAACATAAATCGGAAACTTTTGATAAATTCAAAGAGTTTCAACACGAAGTAGACAGACAGATCGGCTAAAGTATTAAACCGTCACGGTTAGACCATGGTGGAAAATACTTAAGCAATAAGTTTCTCATTACTTGAAAGAGTATAGTATTCTTTCAATATGGACTCCTCCCGGAACACCTCAATTTAAGCGGTGTGTCCGAACGGAGAAACCAAATTTTGTTGGACATGATAAGGTTAATCATGAGTCGCTCTGAGCTACCATTTTCCTGCAAGGGATATGCATTAAACAGTGCAACACTTATTTTGAATAAGGTTTCATAAAAATCTGTTAGACAGATTTCATATTAGATATGAACAGGAAAGAAACCGAGTTTTCTCATTCCTGATGATTTGGGTATGCTGGGCATATGTTTGGATGATACCAAATAAAACCCCAAATCGGATAAGTGCCTAATTGTGGGTTATCCTAGGGTAACCAAAATATATTACTTATACAATTCACAAGAGAACAATTTAATTGTTTCTTGCCATGCGGTTTTCCTAAGAGGAATACCTATATGCATTGGTAAGTGGGAGGAAAGTAAAACTCGATGAAAATCGGAGTAATACTGTTCCAGGCACCGAGTCCTTAATGGAACACAAACGGTTCATCAAGGATAAAACTGTACCACAATCTTCAAATACACAAGAACTGCGTAAGTCGGAGAGAGTCAGAAAATAACTTGGGAGGTATGGGTTTCTGATCTCACCTCGTAAAGATGTCAATCTTATTGAGGAAGACAAACCGACTACGTATGAGGAAGTGATACAAGGTACCGACTCCTTATTATGGCAAAGTGCCATTATGTCCGAAATGGATTCCATGTATACCAACCAAGTTTAGATACTGGTTGATGTACCGTGATGAGTGGTATTTATATCACTATTTCCCACTCATTTAATCTAATATTTTGTATAGTTTCTTGAGTTTTGTGAATGTTTTGATGTGTTTTGTGTTATTTTGTAGATAAATAAAGTTTGGAAAGCACTGGAGGCAATTTGAGGCAAAACCGGACAAAAATGCGTCAACAGGGATATTTTCGTCTCTTCAGCGTCGCGACGCTGGAACACTGCGCGCCGCGACGCCCAGCGTGCGCCGAATCTG
>SKCR01007556.1:0-95448 GCA_019454045.1 Zanthoxylum bungeanum | reverse complement strand
GAGGCAGCCTTTGCATTTGTTTATTTTTATTTTATTTACTTTATTTTTAATTTATTGTGTGATATTTGCTTGTTTATTAGTTTGCATATGTATTTATGCATGTGTTAGCGCAACCCACACAGCCCACACAATTAAATTCTGATCAGCAGGAGCCTGATCATCTCCATGCATGGTAGTGTTGTTTCTCATTCTTGTTTCTTTATATTTTTCGTACATTGAGGACAATACAAGTTTTAAGTTTAAGGTATGTGCATGTAGTGATAATATCTGTTATTTTTAAAAAAAATCCTAGATAGTAAAACATATGTGCCAATGATGAGTTTGGTTTGCTTTATAATGAAATCTTAGAAATGATAAGTTCCCAATTTACTTTTATCTGATGCCTTTGAGTAGGTGATCTAGGTTAGACTCGTAAGCGCTTAACAATAGATTTTTAGCAGTAAGAACCTAGGTAGTTGGCAAAGTGAAAAGTCGAAGAAATTGATTGCCGATGAATGAATGTTTGCTTAGATGTATATCTCGATTTTCTAGTGTTATGATGTATGGTATAGTTAAAAATAAAAGATTTTTTTTTTTTGAAAAAGAATGAAAGCAAGAGAAAGAGAAAAAAAAGTTAAACCACTTATAATCAATAAGAGTGAAGCTACCCATGGGCGAGTGTTAGGACCACTATGAGGAGAAATGCTAACTTAAAGTTGAAAAAAATGAAAAAATATAAATAAAAATGAAGAAAAAAATCATATCATACTGAGCAAAGAAAGACAATTACAGAGCACTTTTGAGACATCTAGGTTGGTTTGACCCATTGAATCCCGATTTTTGAGACGAAATCATGGAGTTGGCTTACATAGGAGTCGAGCTGTGACTGGACCTATACATACACACTGTGAGTCTAGCTTAGATGATTTATTCAAGAACTTGGATTTTAGTTGCATTGAGTACTTTGAAGGTTCTTTGATTTCATTGGTATGCATTATTTGAGGACAAAATTGTGTAACTATCAAGACTATTTTATTTACTTTTATATTTTTGCATGATTGAATGTGTGTGAATGACATTTGTGGGCTCGTCCACTAGGGCCGCCTAGAGGTTTAAAGGCTTGTTGCACATGCTAAATACAATCGTGATCCCTACGATAATGGCCTAGTTAATTTTGTTACTTTTGTTTATTTTATTTTATTTTAGTTTTTTATTTTGTCTTTTGCTCGGGACTAGCAAAATCTTAAGTTTGAAGGTGTTTGATAAGTGCGGTTTATGCCCACTTATTCCCGAATTCTTAGCTTACTATTTTGTTAGATTCCGTGCCATTTAATGTATTTTGTAGTTACTTTTATGTTTTATTGGTAGGAAGCATTGTAGCACGGAAGCACACGGGAAGGCTAAATATGCAGAAAACATTAATCCTGAAAAATGGGGTGGCGAGATTGCTTCACATATTTTACCGAGGATTTGGCACCCCACCAAGAAAACACTAATTCTGGAGTCGCAATACTCCGACAGAAGCCTAGAATCATCAGAAATTGGTATTCTACGCGTATAAGGACTCCAAGACTTCCCTATAATTATAGAAGCTCGTCCAAAACCCTAGCTAGGAGAAGACACATAACAAAGAGTTCTAAACATATATTCTAGAGAGATCCAATGAGGAAGATTAAAGAGCGACAAGAGGAGACGAAAGCGGTGATGTCCAAAGACGAAGAAATTCGATTCAGGTTTTATCTTCTAGTTTCTTTTTTCAAACTCTAATGATGTCTAACATGTTCTTGATATTATTTTCATTATTTTTATTTTTAATCATGAACTAACTCTATTATTCTAGAGGATAATTTAGCTTATGCTTGAACCTATATTTTAATTGCCAATTGATTGTTATAAAGTTTTGATTCAGTTTATTTATATTCTCTTGTGTTTAATGCTTCTAGTTTGTTGGAAACAAATTAAGATGATGCATGTTTAGAATCTATCACTTGAAAGATGGGATTTTGAATATGATCTAGAGAATATAATCTAGGAGATTTGTAGAGTTCGGGAGAACCTATAATATATTTGAAGTCGTTAACAAGAATCACAGGGCGTAATGCGTTGTTAATTACTAGATTTTAAACAATGCAATTGAGTAAGAATTGATTGGCATGACAAATACATAGGGGATAGTTAGGTGAAATCAGACTCTAGAATTTATCTCATCTTGGTCTATCTTCATTAAACGTTTAGATTTCTCGCTTATTTAGTTTTTAGTTTTAAATTTAGATTATCTTAAATTGCTTCTAAATAAAGTTAGGTTTACTAATTATAATACTTAGTGAGAGTTTGATTACAATCCTTATGGGTTCGACACTTTTTACTTATCTTTTACTAAAACTTGACGACTTGTACTTGCGGTACGATAATCTCGCAACAGTGGTTGCTAATTTCATTGATCCATAGAAATAATATTTAGGACTTGTCTTAAAATATTATGATTAATTTCGCATAGGGTCAGAATCTTAGATAAATACGAACTTTCAATATGAAAAAATTTGTATCCGCATTAAAAAAATACGAATTTAGATTTAGATTTTTAAGATATGTACATATTCATATCCGGATTCACTTGACTAAAATACTTATGGAGTGTAAATGAATGAGAAAATATAATTTTGAATATAAAAATGACAAACAAAACCACGTATATCATTGGATGAAAAAAATACAAATTTGGATATACATGGATCCGGATCCGGATTTGCATTATATTTTTTTGGATCTGGATGAGGTATTATCTGTGTGGATTTTCTAATATCCAAATTCGAAAAAAATCCAAATTTGTAACGACTGGGGTTTTTGACTACTGTTACACTGTAAGACAAATGTCACCAAATGTAAATCATGTGTGGAAACATATGCCTTCGAGAAATGTATAGCGGTAGATTCTTCGAGAATCCGACATTAGATGTTACGATGTTCCATTTCAGACATCCCATGGTATTTGGGCAGTAACGTTTTCGTACAAACTCCGATTTTTATGAATTTTATATCGTTGGAAATCTAAGATCGAGATCTACAACTTTCACGTTGAACAATTTTCCAAATTCAAACCGGATATGGGCTATAAGTGCAGATCAAAATATCAAATGAATAGTACCCGGGGGCATTCTAGTACATTCCACTAGTTTCTTGAAAACTCTACACATTTCCTCATTTTTAGTGGCCAAGTATAAAAGGGTGCACTATTCATGTCTCTAAAAACAACAAGAAGAAAAGAAAAACATGTGAGAATGAAGAAGAAGAGAAGAAGAAGAGGGAAGAAGAAAAATGAGAAAAGAGAAAGGAAGAAGGAGAAATAGAAAGGAAATGGAAGCCAATAGAAGCATGACAACTTTCAAAGATTAAATAATGGTAGAATTAAAAAAAGATGAGATCATCATAGGAACCTCAGGTTTCACCAGCAAAGCGAAGAAAGACCAACGAAACTCCAAACAGTGAGTGGACCTCATTTCTTTAACTGGATTTATTAAGTTTTTAATTTAGACTTACTATTTCTGTTTTAGGGCGACAACCAGTTTTGTTATCAGTTATGTTTTATTCAGCTTATTTGAGAAATGATTGAGAAAAAAAATATTTTTTCTAAACATGAGTTTTATGTTTTAGGGGCATGTAAAAAAAAAACCCACCCTAGTATGTAACTGGATACAACTTGGAATTGACGGACAGAGAACATGTGCACATGTAGAGGACTGGGGGGACGGCGATACGTAACGCCCCCAGATCCTAGTTCAGGGCTAGGGGGACGGCGATACGTAACGCCCCTAGACCCTAGTTTCAGAGCTTGGTGGGTAGCATAGATCCGCACCCCAGTTCTAGTTTGTGGCTTTGCGGACGGCGATACGTAACGCCCCAAGACCACCAGTTTCAGGGACATGAGTGGCATGCTATGGGGGACGGCGATACGTAACACCCCAAAGTCATGATTTTGCATTCCTAGCTCCAGATAGGCGTATGAGGGGACATCGATACGTAACACCCTCATACGTCAAGTTTTTCAGACACAGATCAGTTCAGATATCAGATTTCTAGATAATAGTTTCCAAAAAGAGATTTTAGAAGCGGATTTAGAAAGCAGATTTCAGAAAAAAGAAGTTTTATAAAAGAAATTTCAAGCAAAGTTTCTAGAAAAGAGTTTCCAAACAGTGAATGGACCTCATTCTTTAACTGGATTTATTAAGTTTTCAATTTAGAATTACTATTTCTGTTTTAGGGTGACAACCAGTTTTGTTATCAGTTATGTTTTATTCAGCTTATTTGAGAAATGATTGAGAAAACAAATATTTTTTCTAAACATGAGTTTTATGTTTTAGGGGCATGTAAAAAAAAAACCCACCCTAGTATGTAACTGGATACAGCTTGGAATTGACGGACAGAGAACATGTGCACATGTAGAGGACTGGGGGGACGACGATACCTAACGCCCCCAGATCCTAGTTCAGGGCTAGGGGGACGGCGATACGTAACGCCCCTAAACCCTAGTTTCAGAGCTTGGTGGGTAGCATAGATCCGCACCCCAGTTCTAGTTTGTGGCTTTGCGGACGGCGATACGTAACGCCACAAGACCACCAGTTTCAGGGACATGAGTGGCATGCTATGGGGGACAGAGATACGTAACGCCCCAAAGTCATGATTTGTGCATTCCTAGCTCCAGATCGGCGTATGGGGGGACAGATAATAGTTTCCAAAGAAGAGATTTAGAGGCGGATTTAGAAAGCAGATTTCAGAAAAAGAAGTTTTATAAAAGAAATTTCAAGCAAAGTTTCCAGAAAAGAGTTTCATACAAGTTATTTTTGAAACTTTGGTTTAGAATCAAATGATATTATTTCAGTATTATGTCCACTCACTTAGATTGTACGATGATCTAACCCCCACTCCCAGTTTTCTGTGGTTGCAGGTATTCTCGGAGGACGAACTCAGGAGGATGGATACTGATGCAGTCACTATGGTTGGAGTCCATCAGTCTAAGTCAAAGAGTAAAAGTCTAATTGGAGTAAATCAGAGTCGAGTAAAAGTTCTGTACTTGTGTTTAAGTTATGTGTAGTCATTGTAAAATATGTATCTTTATGTATAAAGTTGTTGGAGTTAATTTTGTATGTTAAGTTGTAAGTTTGGGCCACGATCCCATATATGATATAAATATTAAATAGAGAAAAAAAGTATTAGTAATTAATATATTAGTAGTTATCAGTCAGAGGCTTATGGGGTTAGTAAGTGTAGGCACTGCATTTTTGCATATAAGTCCCGATGATGAGCCTCATATGGAGGCACTACCCTTTAAGTTGAGGAAGTCGCGGGAACAGACGTCGGAATGGAAAATTCAAAAATCAAACCTTGCTTGGATTTAATTTAATTCGTTTGCTTAGCCTCAGGTTCGCTTGTTGGACCTCTGTTTTAAAACTTATCCTCGGACCAAAACCCCAGCAACCACACACCCAAACCCACACAAACCAACCACCCAAACCAAAAGCCCACCAAGGAACCATCCCACACGTCCACAAGCCCAAAATCCCATCCAAAAATATCCAACACATTAAACACATGTTAAAATCAAACAAAATCAAATCAAATCACATGCCCAAATTAAAGAAATCAAATCAAATCCCATAAATCCCTTTCCTAAACTAAAACAAATCACCTTCCTAAATGGATATATTTTTCCTTATAACATACCAATTAAGAGATATCCCCGATAATTTGCATGATTTTCTTCCTACCCAAATGAGGACAACCCCAACCCTCTCCTATAAAAAGACACACAAACCAAACCCCTCCCCTAGAGCATCCTTACGGCACAAACACATGAGCATTTTCACCACATTCACGGAATTTCACCAACACATCAAATAAACCTTAAAACTCTCTCGGCTATCTTCTCCCCCCGCTCTCTCCACGGTAGCCCTCCCTCACATAACCTAAACAGACGTCTGCTCACTCCACACACGATAGTAACACCGCTGGAATAAAGAAAATAAATCCTAACTCTCTAAGACCACAACTCACAGCCTTCTCTCATCTCTCTCTCTCTCACGTCCCACTTTCAATACATGCAGACCCCCTTCAAGCTTAGTCCACAAGCGGGCAAATAACCCTACTCGGCAAACTGCCATCAAACCAGTAACCATAAGACACCAATCAACACTAAACCTAACACCTCACACCCACTAACTAAAGCCACAAACGAACCACCACAAATAAACCACACATATACACGCCTTTCTCAGCAAACTCCACCCACACACTAAAAAACAACAAGGTGCCCTCACCAGCTCCTTTACAAACGACACCTCACACGACAAACCCTCCACTGAACCGACCTAACATCAACTTACTGACCAAACAAACACCCATCACGCCGCTCATTATCTCTCTCATTAAACCACACAAGGAAAAACCACACTGCATTCAGAAATAACCCCCAAGAACTTTTCAACAAACACCTTCACCGACCAAGCCAAAACTACCCTTCAAAACCAACAAACACAACCGATGAAAACAAACCCTTCCATGCATGCAGCTCTTACGTGAACCAATCAACAAAATAGCAGCCCTATTACAAAAAATTATCAGAAAACCAGTCCCTAAAATAGTCTGAAACAGTGCCCGAACACCCCCAAAAATAGTCCAGAAAATAACCAAAAACAGTCCCCAAAATAGTAAACAAATCACCCAAAAATAGTCCAGAAAATAACCCAAAACAGCAGCCCAAAACAGAGAAAACAACAGCCCAAAACAGCGAGACGACGAAGGAAAACAATGAACCAGGGAACCAGAAAAGTTACGGAGCATTAACCCTTCCGACGACGACGTAACGCACTCCCGAGAAGCGACTTAAAAGGTAAGACCTGAGGGCCCCCCTTTGTTATATTTTATTTTGTTATCCCAGACACTGCATGCTTGGTTGGACGTGGAATACGTCCAACCGGGCATGCGAAGTCCTACATTAAAAAATGGCCAAACTATTGGTCAAATTGCTTTACTATTCCGCATTTATTTTCAGTCATTTATCTTCCTTTAATAGTTCGCACTTAGCTTACTATTTATCGCTTCCGTTATTTATTGTTATTTCATCACATGTATTATCATATTTCATGTATACATTGGGTTAATGATTGCGTTACGTTAAATGGTCGGTGATATCTCTCTCGGTATATCGGATGGAAACCCAGACGTAAATTCCGTAGCCGAATCCGAATGGACGGTAGCGGTTTGTACTTGTGATACAACTCCACGTACCGCTTGAGAAACTTTCAAGCACATGTTTCATTTTGTGATTTAAATCTATGTTTATTGTTCTCTTATTTTTTTTCTACTGCATTGTTTCTTATTTATGTATTGTTAACCTAATGCGCATGGGCTAACTAGGGTGGATTAAAGGTTCTCTATTCGAGGGAAATGCCTAAAGGCTACCTTTACCACGATGTTTTGCCGCGCCGGATGAAGTTAACTCGATTGAATGTGAAATATGTTCAATCGGGCATACAAGGTCCCATATTATTTATTTGTTTATTCATGCATTGATAATTTAATGCACATGGGCTAACTAGGGTGGATTAATGGTCCTCTATTCAAGGGAAATGCCTAAAGGCTACCTTTACCATGATGTTTTACCTCGCCAGATGAAGTACACTCGATTGAATGTGAAATGTGTTCAATCGGGCATACAAGGTTCTATATTATGTATTTGTTCATTCACGTATGGGTTTACATCGTTTCAGATACATTTTGGTAATCTCGTTCGAACGTATTTCTGAACGCTACACGAACGTATGCATTCTGCCTCAGTTCGTTCCAACGTGTTTACTAACGCTACTCGAATACGCATGCATTTTGTTTTATCATGCATCAAGTCTTTACCGTTCGAACGTGTTTTCCGAACACTATACGAACGTAAATATTCTATCTCATTTTCGTTCGAACACGTTTCAGAACGTTACTCGAACGTGCATGCATTCTACTTTACTATGCATTATGTCTCATCCCATTCGAACGCATTTCCGAATGCTATACGAACATGAACATTCTGTTACCGTTCGAATGCGTTTTCAAACTCTACACGAACACACATACAGTGAATAGATTTCTTTTCATCACATTTCATTCACGTTTGCTTCTTTGGTCATTTCCTTTGCATTATGCAACCTAATTACCTGCTTTTTATTAATGCTTTCATAGTTGCTATTAGTTACATTATTGAACCATATTGTTTTAATACGTTTATGAATTATGTATTTTGCCTTTATTTCACTTACTTCTATGCATGCAAACTTAGATATAGGTGATATGCAATCTTAGATATAGGTTACTCTTGCGTGTGTATGTTGAGTAGACCTGGTTATATTATTGCACAAATATTTTAATTACAATTGGCATAAGTAAGAGACCATTCCGAACCCAACGGTTTGAGGTCTTCCCTTGCGAGGGTGAGTGCGGCCTTAAATCATTTCCCAGTTTACACTTGGTGGCGACTCCATTTTATTTCTCTGGTTTAGTCTCCCACGGGCTACTCCGTACTCCCAACCGGGCCGTGAGCCTTGGAACAAGCGTCGCCGATTTTGTGTCCTACAGTCTGGCGACTCCACTGGGATAAGAGATCGGCCCCGAAATAATATCTTGTAATGTTTGCGATTTTTTTCTTATATTTAACCATGTCTGCAAGTGGGTTAGGACCAATGGGTTTAACCAAAGGCATTATTAGAGTTGGGTAAATGATTTGGTGTCTTCCTTCACTCACTACCTTTTCATAGACAAAAGGAAAGCTGGTGAGACGTCTAGATAATCATTTACTCAACGTTTACCGTGATGGACTAATTTGGAGGATCTATTGTTTATTCCTGTCACCAAGGCGATAAGAGCCTAAGAGGCAATGGTATTTAAGAGAGTTCGCTCCACCCTCTCTCTGGGGGATCTTCAATAAGAAATCCATTTGACATTCTTTCATGTATCATCACTCATTGGCACGTACCTTAGGGTATAAAAAAGGTGCGCTCACTTGGTCGTTCGAACCCTTAAGTGGGGAGACCTAGTTGTGGGCAATCCTTCACCAGCGGGAGCCTTTGTCTACACTCCTATAAACCCGCATGTGAACCATAGTTGTATGACCTATAGAAGCCACCCTTTATGCTTGTGTTTGGGACCATCATCATTTGGATTCAGTTAGACTTCTTGTCATGAGATGTGAGCTTGTTGGGCCATTTAAGCTGGGATGAGTTTATGTCTTTTCATAATTGGGCCAAAATCTTCTAAAATGCCGATGGGCCACTTCGTGTTTGGGGCCCCATATCATTTGAAGTTTTTTTAGCCACGTTATTGTAAAAGTGTAAACCTGTTGGGCCTTTTGCAACTGGGACAAGTTTGCACCTCGCAATAATATGATTGAATACTTTGAAATGATAATGGGCCAACTTGTATGAAAACCTTGATGGGCTTATAAAATCCAAACATGATCCAAGTATGCCAGTAGCATGAGTTTCGATATCCGTACTAGCTTTCATCCAGAAGGAGATGCCTTGTTATGACATATTTGTTTACTTTGGATACCTCCAAGTTCATCCCCATGAACGCGGTTGCTGAAAGCCCAATTTGTCATTTCTAGACAATGACATGATCCCATAACAGGCTTAGTCAATGTTGTAAATGGGCGGTCTTGTCTTTTACCAATGGAAAGGGACTTAGGTAGCCAAGGTTCACCCCTTATAGCATATGAGAGAACGATTTTGTTGTACCCCACGTTGGTGCATAAAATGAGCCATACTTAGACATAAATGGACTTAACCTCGATTATGGGAGGAATATGGTCGGAAGGATATATGCTATTTTGATAACCACATACATCTTATATATCTCACGCATCGCACGCATACACGCATCATGCTAACTCACAGTTTTAACAGCCATAATAGATATTCGTTGGGTTAGAGAAAAAAGAAGACTTGTAAAAAACAGGTAGCAAACATGAGTGAGTCAGATAATGAGACTTCCCGCATGGATCAATTAGAGACCAACCTCACTAAGATTACTGAACAGTTACAAGCTTTAGCCACCGCCTTGGCCAGTCTGGCAGTGCCCCGTACATGGGGAGTAGACAACAATGAGAATGTTAGGCGTGAGGAGCCTCCGAATGGGGTAAGTGGTGAGATCCATATTTTCAATGATGACATGGAAGAGTATGCTATAGGAAAGGTAGCCGGGTCTTAGGCAGAATTGCAGAAACTCAGGGATTAGGTAGAGTCAGTTACCCGTAAGCTGTAGGGTAAACATGAAGATTTGTTAGACTACGATGCGATGACTTTTGAGGAGCAGCTGCCCTCTCATGTCATTCAAGATGCCCGACATAGCCAAGTTCAACGGGAACGGGGATCCGATGGTCCATCTCCGACAATATGTTTCTGTGATGAGTTCAGTGGGTCTGTCAAAGCGTCAGGTTCAGAAGATGTTCGTGATGTCATTAGAAGGGGCACCCATGGTATGGTTCACGGCCTGGAGAGAAAGGTCAAGGATGATTGGAGGACATAGCAGAAACCTTTCTGAATCAGTATGTCACAGACTTGGAAATTGACTTGTCGCTCCGTGACTTGGAGAATACCAAACAGAAGCCGGAGGAGAGCTTCAAGGACTATGTAGATCGCTAGAGAAGCCATCTCTTGAAATACAGACTCGGCCCTCGGAGAAGGACCAGATCAAGATGATCATTAAGGGACCAAGCCCTCTATTTATAACAAGATGAGAAGGATGACCTCTATGATTGGCGATTTTCGAAATTTGAGGGAGACTGTTATAGATATTGAGAAGGAAGAAGCTGAGAACAAAAGTTATATGGCCAGAATAAAAAGGACTATTAGGGGGCCTTCAGGGACCATGCCCGCTACTGTTGAGGTAACTGCCATCAAAAGCAGGCAGTTTTCCAACCTTGGTAAGCCTATTTCAAAGGTGTTTGAAAGCTGAAGATGCAAGGACTCCTAGAACCCTTAGAGCCTAAACCACTTCCAAACCATGTGCCAACTAACCTTGACCTAAGCCTATATTGTCACTTTCCATCAGAGGAAAGGCCACGAAACTGACAACTACACCCGCCTTAGGCATGAGATCTAAAACCTCATTGACACCCATAAAATACCCGATCCAGAAAAAGAACAACCCAATACACAAAACCTACTAAAACCTTCTACCCAGCTACCACTCTGTTCACACCCACCTACATGATTAGCTCCCGGCCTACCAGAAAGCCTTGTCCTCCAACCCATCGACCACCGAGCCTTTTACATGGAGATATGTGGCGACAGTAGTAAATATGAAATGGGGCAGGGGATGGAATCCCGAAAAAATTTCTCGATCAGTAATAAGAAAAGAATGAATCGAAAGAAGAACTGCTGCTGTCGGAGAATCTGATGCTCAAGAAACCGAAAAGACAAAGCTGGCAGATGACGAAGACATTTATTTTGAATCCCGCACTTATTAGTCACAAAGACATTGTTTTTGCTTACTTGTTCGAACCTTTTCGATTTGCGTTATAACATGCGTGACATCAGCATATTTGATATTAATTCGACAATACGTTTAATCTTGGTACATGTAAGAACCCCGAGGGAACTTCAAATTGCAAGTAAAAAGCAGAATAGAATTGACAGAAGAAATTGTAGGCAAGCCTGGGGGCGACTAAAGGCATTAATAGGTGAAAGCGCCAAAGAGCACAAGGAAGGCCTAACCCATCGAATAGGAAATACATCCATGCATACATACATACATATCACATACATGCTGTTGACGGAGGATTTTGGTCTCAGGGTAATATTGGAATATCACTCCCGAAGAAATCCTCCCTCAATAGTGAATTTAGTTGGTTATGAGGGGACCAAGGCAAATTTAGCAGAAAACAGATAAAGACAACCGATCAACAAAGAGATTTAACGTGTTCGGTGGATTTGGATCCGACCTACGTCCACAGGCACAAAAAAGATGGTACTTTTATTACTCAAACACTCTTTTCTGATCTCTACAAGTCAGAGCTTGAAGATTCGATCACTGGTTTCTTGTTGATGATTTTTATGATGCCTTTTACACATACTATGCCCTCCTATTTATAGTAATACAAAAGTCAGACTCCTATTCGCATAAGAAATCCTAAACTTAGTCTCTCTTAGTCTTCTCTTGCAAGGATTCCTAGCCTGATATTCCCTTCTCTTTTCTTATTCCTTCTTGGATTCTGACTTCATTTCCATGTGAGAGTAGGATAACTCGTTTATTCTTATCCGTAAAAAGGGTGTCGTCATCTTGAACTCGTCTCGCCGTCTGGTCGGTCTTCATGAGGTCGTCATGACAGTCTTTTATGCTGAGAGTTTTTCTTCTGCCGACCTTATAGTGCTCGGTCATCTGTACCAAAGTGTCGGTCTTTACATATTGTGGTCGGGTCGGCTTTGATGATCTCAACAGTCAGGGAATTACCCTTCTGTCCTCGTCGTGCTGTCTTAAATGTTTATAGTGCCTGAAAACACCATCAACATCTGTCCCCTAGTTCTCTCGGTTCCAACAAGCGTGCAAGTTGGTGCCGGGAACTATATAGAGAAGGTGTTTCTGATTTGCTCTTGTTGGAGGTCGGTCCGGGTTTGAGAAATGCTTTGTTGCCTCTTTTCAAGCGCCTTGTCTTGAGACACACAACAGTCACGTCCGCTTAAATGCCTGTCAAATCAATTTTAGGGTTTTTTCTAAGTTCGACATTTGTCAAACATCTGCCAGGTTCCCGCCAAAAAGGGGGTGAATCGACCGTGCAGAGGCGTTTTCACAGTGGGCTGATCTCAGCCGTCTGTTTCAAACTTGGGAGACCTCCTTTGCAGTTGACACCTGGCGTTCATCTGGGATCTTCCTTCAGATCCAATGGTCACGACCGTCTTTGTCATGACTATAAGGAGGCGAGGCTTTCACTGTTCCATCTTTTTCGGCAATTTCTTCTTCTTTTCTGAAAACATCTTCGTGATTCGTCCAACTCCGAGCTCTCGAAGTTCGACCGTGGGTTTTTTCTTTTTCTTTGCTGTGAACATAAGGAACGGACACAACCGTACTGCACAACCTCCTGCCTTTTTCTGAGAAGAACAAGTAAGTCATCTGAACGATTTTCTGCCTTCTTTTTGTGTTTTATGAGTCTGTTTTTGATAGGAAAAGATTTATGGTTTGCTGGATTCTGCTTTAGGGCACTTTTAGAGACCACCTGTTTAGCTAACATGGAAACCGTGAGTAGTTTCTTGTAGCCATAGACTGACTTCCCCTTCCTTCTTTGTTTTTTCTGGGTGTTTAGGGATGTCTGACAGCGGTTCCTCCTCCCCTGAAAAGCCTGTTAAGATCTCGACTCCCCCTGCTGAGGAGCTCTCCTCGGGTTCGGGGGCACCTAGTGTAGAAGACATTGATACTACCCCTACTCCCACTACGAGCGATCGAGCAAGACTCCTACCACCAGAGGGTTCCTCGGAAGGACCCAGAGCCCGGTGAACTTGGATCGTCGGCTCTGGATATGAACCGCCCCTCTAAAATAACTGAGGATGATCTGGCGCTGTTGCGGCAACGATATGACATCCCAATAGATATTGCCCTTGAAGTTCCAGGCCCGATGGATCGTGCTAGTCAGCCTGATGAGGGCTCGGTGGCGCTTCTTCTTCCTGCTTTTTTGAGTGTGGGCTACGGCTGCCGATGCAACGTTATTTTGCTTGGATGCTGGCCGAGATGGAGATTGCCCCTTGCCAATTGAGCTTGAATAGCTGGAGGATTCTGGCCGGCATATATGTGGTTTGGAACCGGGCAGGTTTAGGCGTACCTTGCTTGGAAGAGGTGAAGAGGTTATACCGTTTGATGTCTAACCAAAGACTCACTACGGTTGGTATTATCTCTCTGCTTATGATAGCTCGTCCAATCTTATCCAGAAACTCCCCGATTCTAACAAGAATTTCAAGGACCTTTGGTTCTGGGCTACTGGGGATTGGGGTCGGGTCCTGAGATCGTTTGAGGAGGACGGTCATCTTCAGGGCTGGAGGTTAGGAGTTCAATACCCCTTCTTTCTTCTTTATTCCCGTTCTTAGTTTTTTTTTTTAGGTTTCTGACTTATATCTGGTTCCTCCCAGCTTGTTGGCGAGATGCTCCCAAGGTTTCTCGTCAGGTTCGGAGGCGGGTAGGCTGGGCTCGTCGGTATGCTGCCCACTGGAGGGAATTGGTTAATGATGCGGCATTTGTTGAGTCAGGCCTTACTCGGACCGTCCCTTCGGAGGTCTCAGGTCGGATAGGTAGATGATTGCTGACTGTTTTAGTTTGATTTCCCTGTTCATCATGTTTGATATCTTTATTATATGCTCGGGTCCTGATTTTCCTTTTCCTCTTTTTTTGTAGGTATGTCGAAGAGGCCAAAGTTTCTTGAGAAGTTGGCCGGTACTATAAAGAAAGCCGGTCATGCGGAAACTGGGACTTCCCTGCACACCCTGACCTGTTGGGCTGAGGGGCGTCTCAAGGGAAGTTTAGCTGGCCGCTCGGGGTCTATCTTCTCCTGGTGCGCCGTTGTCAGGGTCTGCTCGTCTCATCAGTCCGCCGAAGCCTTTGCGGAAAAGGAGGCGTCGATTTGGGGCCGAAGAGGCTGAGTTGGAGGAGGAGGAGGCTGTCCCGGGCAAAGAAGAAAGATGTCCGCCGGGGGGAAAAATCATCTGTGGGCTCCTCCAAGAAGCAAAAGGGTTCAGTAATCCTCGGGGTGGATGATTTGGGAGAGAGCATCCGGGAGGCTACCTCACATCTAGTACCGGCTTTAATGAATTGGCCGAGGTCATTCTCCGGGGGAGGTCTCGAGATATGAGGATATCTCTCCCGAAGCCGTAGTGACCGAGATGAGCTCTCAGATGGCAAAGGTAGTTTTATTCTCTCTTTTTTTTTTCTTCTGACTTTGGTTCTCGGTTCTCTTCATATCATATCTGACCTTTTTCTCTCTTCTCCTTTTTTTTTTGCAGGCCACTACCTCATGGCCAAGAATAAAGACCTTCTTCTGAGTCTGTTGTCCGAGGGGTCAGGCTCAGAGGCTTCAGAATCGTCTTACAGAGGTGGAGCCAAGCTGGCCGACCGGGAGGGGGGGTGATTCAGAACCTTGAGTCGACTGCCATTGAGAACTTCAAAGTAAACAAAGCTCTCAAGGCTGCTGCCTCGTTGGAGCGAAAACTTGCCTTGCCGACACTGCCCGGAGGATTTGAAGGCTGCCCAATCTGAGATTGGCGTTCTAAAGGCGAAGGTGGCCAGTGTTGAGACCAAATTGAAGCCAATGATGAACAAATGGCGCCGGCCCGGGATGATCTGGGGAGAAAAGAGGCCGAGCTTGAGGAGAGAGAGGCCGATCTTGAGGCCGAGAAGGAGGCCATTCGCCTTGAGGGGGTTGGTGACTGCGCCGAACTGATACCGATGGTGCTGCCAGTCTGAATATGGATCCTATTTATGCGGCCATCAGTTTCTGTAAAGGGGAGATCTCCGAGGAGGAGTTCCGGAAGTGGCTCCCTCCCCCTACCGAGGAGGTGATGGATCCCGCCCCGATTTCGGTTGTTCCATTCCGGGGTTTGCCGAGAAGAGCGACCTGATGTTCCAGCCTCCGGTGATGACTGCCTTGAGATCCCTCCTCCCGTCCCTGAAGTAGAGGTCTCCTATGCTGCCGGGGATGAAGCAATTGTTCCTCTTCGGGATCGAGCCAGTCCTCCCGCCATCTGAGCCAGTCGAGGAAGAAATTCCTGCCCCTGTGCGGGCTGAATGAGAAAGGGTAACCCGACCGGGGCCCTATGTACACTTTACTTTTTGTAATAACATTGCAAGTTGTACTTTGACATACACAATATATTTTAATGTGTCTTTCTTATCTCTTTCTCCTTCTTCTTTTATGCTTCCTGTTATCCGAACAATTTGAGACCCTTCAGGGGTCATCATGAACCGGAGGGGTACAGCCCGGCCCCGATCTAAGTAAAAGACTCGGGTTCTGGGGGAATGTTACCTCCCCAATACAAAGGAACTGACTCGGTGGGACATAACCCGACCCCGAGCTGAGTGAGATACTTGGCTCTGGGGGAATGCTACCTCCCCAATACAAAGGAACTGACTCGGTGGGACATAACCCGACCCCTACGAGCTGAGTGAGATACTTGGCTCTGGGGGAATGCTACCTCCCCAGTCCAAGGAAACCGACTCGGTGGGACGTAACCCGACCCGACCCCGAGCAGAATGAAAGACTTGGACCTGGTGGGATGTTACCTCCCCAGTCCAAAGAAAAGACTCGGTGGGACATAACCCGACCCCGAGCTGAATGAACAAGTAGTCTCGGCGGAACGAAATCCAGCCCCGAGCCGACTACCCCCTGGGTTTTTATTCAGAAGGGAAGTGAATCAACTTTTGAAACCCTACCGAATCTGGCATGGGCGTCCCTCTGTCAGATCGGCAAAAAACAAAAACAAGATTTCTGAAAATAAAATTAAAAGGTGGGGGTGACTTAGCACCTATCCCAAAAAACGTTTTTGCAAGCATAAACAACAACATGGATGCCTCAAAACAGCGTCCCGTCTGAGGTCTCCAAAACACAATTCTGAATCTTTCAATTCAGTGTCCCGGCGAACCAAGATTCGGATCAAAAAGAGCGTTTGATTGGTAAGGGCACATCCTCTACACGTCGGTCCACTGGGGAGCCTGTGTGTTTCATGAGGGCTCCTCCTTACCACGCTGGAGTAGGCACACGCTACAGGGGCTCAACGCATCCCCGTGCTGTGCCTCTCACGGATCCAAGTGATGAATGGATCAAAGAGTGTCCGGGACGCTAAGGGCATATCCCTCCTTAGGTCCGGTATCACTGGAGCTAGCAATCGTCACGGGGGCCTCGTCACTCCCCGTGCTATGCTTTCCCACGGATCCATTACATCGGGTAAATGAGGATCAAAGAGTGTTCGATACATTAAGGGCATATTCCTCCTTATGTTCGGTAACACTGGAGCAAGCAATCGCCACAGGGGTATCATCCCTCCCCGTGCTATGCTTCCCACGGATCCTATGCATCGAGTATGTCCCTGAGGACCCCGAGCTAAAGAGATATTTGGTCCTGGGGGAATGTCTTGTCGTCCCCAGTCCAATGAGCATGACCCGGTGGGACGTAACCCGACCCCGAGCTGAAAAAGGCACTTGGACCTGGGGGAATGTTACGTCCCCAGTCCGAAGAGCTGACTCGGTGGGATGTACCCGACCCCGAGCGGAGAAAGGCACTTGGACCTGGGGGAATGTTACGTACCCAGTCCAAGGGCTGACTCGGTGGGATGTACCCGACCCCGAGCTGAAGAAGGCACTTGGACCTGGGGGAATGTTACGTCCCCAGTCCGAAGGGCTGACTCGGTGGGATGTACCCCCGACCCGAGCTAGACGACCTCGGGTTAAATAAGATCCAGCCCCGAGCTGTTTTGATACATTAAGGGCGTATTTCTCTTATGTTCTATTGAGTATGTCCCCGGAGGTCTTTGCAAACTTTTATTTTTTAGAAGATCGGATAAATAAAAAGGTTTTTATTGATACTTGGGGACATACTGCCCTTCTTACAACTCTCTGTGGGTCATTTTGAGAGAGGCTCTGTTTTGAATTCCTGTCCCTTGTTCGTAAGGGGAGTCTACTGGAAGTATTTTCTCAACATCTCGGCGTTCCATGGCTTTTTCAATCTTGTGCCGTCCAGCCGTTCTAGGATGTACACTCCGGGCTTCACCACTTTTACCACCTTGTAGGGCCCTTCCCATTTGGCGCCCAGGGAGCCTTCCTCTGGCCTCGAGTATTTAGGGTGACTTTTCTTAGCACCAGGTCGCCTGGGATGAAGGTGCGTATCCGAATCCTTTTATTGTAGAAGCGGGCCATCCTTTGTTGGTAGATTGCTGTTTTCATGGCCGACCTCTCTCTCTTCTCTTCGATCAGGTCGAGGTGGTTTCTGATAAGTTCTTCGTTCTGTTTACTCTCATAGTGCTGAACCCTGTGGGAGGTCACCCCGATTTCTGCCGGGATGATAGCTTCATACCCGTATGCTAAAGAGAACGGGGTTTCTCCCGTGGAGTCTTTATAAGTTGTCCGGTGTGCCCATAGTACTTCCGGTAGTTCCTCGACCCATAGGCCTTTGCTGGATCCGAGCCGAGCCTTCAGGTTAGCCTTGATGGTTTTGTTGGTCGCCTCGACTTGTCCGTTTGACTTGGGATGGGCTGGTGTGGCGAACTTTAGGGCGATCTGGAGGTCCTCGCAAAGTTTTCTGAAACCTTTGCTGTCAAACTGCTTCCCGTTGTCAGTAATGACAGCTCGGGGGATCCCGAACCGGCAGACGATATTTTTCCTCAGGAATTCAGTGGCCTTTTTCTCTCGTTATGGTGGATAATGGCTCTGCCTCCACCCATTTGGTGAAATAGTCTATGGCCACGATGGCATACTTCGCCTGTCCTTTCCCTTGTGGCATTGGTCCAATGATGTCCAGTCCCCACTGGGCGAACGGCCAGGGACTGAGTAGCGTGGTCAACTGTTCTGCTGGTTGGTGGTGGAGGTTTGCGTTTTTCTGACATCCTTCGCACCTGCGGGCCACTTCTATGCCGTCCTGGTGCATGGTCGGCCAGTAAAAACCTTGTCTTAAGGCTTTGAAAGCAATTGAGCGACCTCCGGCGTGGCTTCCGCAGATGCCTGTATGTATCTCTCTGAGCACATAATTTGCCTCCTCTTCGGCAAGACATCTTAAGAGGGGGACTGAGTAACCCCGTCTGTAAAGTACCCCGTCAATTAGGGAGAATTTGGTGCTTTTGTACCTTAACTTTCTGGCCTCTGTTCTGTCCTCTGGTGTTTCTCCCGTTTCCAAGTATTTTCTGATGGGCTGCATCCATGATGCTTGACTTTCTTTATCTAGAACTTCTACTTTGGATTCTCCCACGCTCCTTTCCCGGATGTAGATCAAAGGGATTATCCTGGGGTGCTCGGCTTTTGTTGAAGAGGCGAGCCGTGCCAGGGAATCTGCCTCACAATTGTCCTCTCGGGGGATTTGTTCGAAGTGTACATCTCCCATCTTCCCGGTTAACTTTCGTACTTCGGTCAGATAGGCCATCATGCTAGGCTCTTTTGCTTGAAATGCTCCGTTTAGTTGCTGAACGGCTAATTGCGAGTCACTCCTTACTACCACATTTTGGATCCCTAGCACCGTGCATAGTCTCAAACCACCCAGTATTGCTTCATACTCTGCTTCATTGTTGGTTGCTATGAAAGCGAATTTCAGGGCGAGTAGGATTTCTTCTCCTTTGTCGCTTTTTAGGATGACTCCCGCCCCATTGCCTTGTGTGCTGGCCGAGCCGTCTACGGACATTTCCCATTTGTCCTCGTCTATAGCCATGGTCTGGGGGTCGGTATATTCGGCGACAAAATCTGCCAAGGCTTGTCCCTTTACTGCTGCTCTCTGGGGAGATAGGCGATGTCATGTTCACTTAATTCTACCGACCACTTTACTAATCTGCCGGAAACCTCTGGCCTCTGCAGAATTTGTTTTAGGGGGTGGCCGGTGTATACCCTGATAGGATGGGCCTGGAAGTAAGGCCGTAATTTTCGAGCTGCCGTAACCAGTGAAAGGGCGACTAGTTCGTGTACTGGATACCGGGTTTCAGCGTCTAAGAGGGCTTTGCTGATATAGTAGACAGGCTTCTGGATTTGTTGGTTTCCTGTATCAGTACTGAACTCACTGCTCGGTCCGAAACAGCCAGATATAGGTATAATGTTTCACCTGGGAGTGGTTTAGCCAGGAGTGGGGGCTGCATCAGATACTGTTTCAGCTGCTGGAAGGCTTCTTCGCACTCTGCCGTCCAGTCGACATCCTTCTTTGCTTTTTGAATTACTTTGAAGAAAGGGTGGCATTTGTCAGTTGCTCGTGATATGAACCGGTTGAGCGCGGCCACTCTACCGTTCAGACTCTGTACTTCTTTTACTGTCTTGGGAGACTTCAGGGCCAGAATTGCCTGGATCTTCTGTGGGTTTGCTTCAATTCCTCGGGCACTTACCATGTAGCCTAAAAACTTCCCTGAAGCTACCCCGAAGGTACATTTTTCCGGATTGAGCTTCAGGTTGTGTTTTCTTAGAAGCTCGAAGGTCCTTTTTAGGTCGTCCATGTGGTTGTTTGGTTCTTTTGACATTGTTATCATGTCATCGACATAGACCAACATTGTAATGCCGATGAGTGGTTTGAAAACTTTGTTTACCAACCTTTGGAAAGTTGCCCCAGCGTTTTTTTAGCCCGAAGGGCATCACTTTATAGCAGTAAAGCCCCTGATCTGTGATGAAGGTTGTCTTCTCTTCGTCCGCCGGGCACATTTTGACCTGGTTGTATCCGGAGAAAGCATCCATGAAGCTCAGTAAGCCTTGACAGGCTGTGGTGTCTACTAGCTGGTCTATGTTCGGTAAAGGAAAGCTGTCCTTTGGGCACGCCTTGTTTAAGTCGGTGAAGTCGACGCACATTCGCCATTTGCCATTGTTCTTCCTGACCAATACCACGTTTGATACCCAATCCGGGTACCTTGCTTCCCTGATGAGACCCGCCTTTAGTAGCTTCTCGACCTCGGCTGCTATTGCTTTACTCCTCTCTTGATTGAAGTTCCTTCTTTTTTGCCTGACCGGCTTGCGAGATGAGTCTACTCTACTGCTGGGTGGTGATTGATGAATTTCGGGTCGATCCCCGGCATGTCATTGTATCCCCAGGCAAAGACGTCCGGGTATCTCTTCAGGCATTCTAGAAGATCTTGTCGTATGGACTCGCTCAGGCCTCCCCCTATCTTTATACTTTTTCCTGTCCCGTAAAGCTCTATCTCCTCGGTTTCCTCAGCTGCAGCGAGTCGGGCATTTTTGTTCGGCCAGACGCCTGGGCTTCTGTCTTCTTCTTCTTCTCCCTGGTTCCTTTGTCGTTTTCGGTTGTCTTCTGTGATGCAAAGAGTTTCTCGTGAGAGAGTTGCAAAGCAGCTGCGAGCTGTTTTCTGGCTTCCGCACACAATTCCAATCCCCTCCCGAGTGGGGAATTTCAGTTTCAGGTGGTAGCAGGACATCGCGGCTTTTGTTTTCATCATGAAGGGTCGCCCGACGATGGCCCGGTAACTGCTCATGCAGTCTACTACAGTGAAGTCTGTCATGATCGTCCGGGTCCGAGGATGTGTCCCGACAGTTATTGCCAACTGTATCCTTCCTAGTGGGATGACGGCTGATCCTCCGAAACCGTATAAAGGAGTGCTATCGTTGGTCAGGGTTGCATATATCTACCCCTAGGTCGTCCAGTGCTTCTCTGGAAATTATGTCAACCGCGCTCCCGGGGTCCACTAGGATTCTGTCTACCTCCGACCCGCTGATGACTGCCTTGATTATCAATGCATCGTCATGAGGGAAACTTACTCCTCGGGTATCCTCATCAGTGAACATTATTGGTACCGACCGGCCTCCCGGTAGCCCCGCCCTGCTCTGTTTCTAAGACATCTGGTCCTCGGGTTCTGCTGTAATCTTTCCTTGACCGGTTAGAGTTTCCGGCCAGTGTGTCTTCCTCCTGGCGATGATATTGATTTGGCGACCACGTGCTCTTTGTCTGGCTGTCATGACCTCGTGGTCAATGTATTTGTTGAGATACCCGTTTCGTGCTAGATCTTCCATTTGCTCTCGCAGATCTTTACATCCGTCTGTTGCATGTCCTTTGGAGTTGTGGTGTACACAATAAGCCTTTTGGTTTCTTTTGTCCGGGGAATCTCCTTTGGTCGGGTTCCACTAAGAGGCCTTTCCCCTGGATCTCCATGACAATTTGCCCTAGTGGTTTCTTTAGGGGAATGTATGCATCTTCCCCGACCACATGGTTTACTTGGGTCGGCGCCCTTCTCTCTTGATTGTCCCGGTGCAGTGGCTTGAATTCTTTGTGCTTCGGGGGTGTTTTCTGGATTCTCTTTCTGTTCGGCGGGGGGCACCCTCCCTTGCGTTCTTTCTCTGATGGTGTTCCCTTTTCGGGATACTTTCTCTTCGTTCTCTAACAAAACGAATTTTCGGGCCACCTCCAGAGCGGTGGCGTAGTCCGGGGTGTCTTGGATCCTTAGATGGGTCCATAGCCTTCCGACCTTCAAGGCTCCCTTCAAGCTTTCCAGGGCCTCGGGGGATTCATACCCTCCGACTTCGAGTACCATATTATGGTATCTTTCAATAATATCTTCAGAGGTTCATCGTCTCCTTGTTTCATAAGCCTTAGTTCTCCAATTGTTCTTTCTGGGGACACAAGCCCCCTTGAAGTGTCGTATGAATGACTTCCTCAGTTGTGCGAAGTTGCTGATGCTCCTTGGGGCTAGGCTTCTATACCATAGAATGGCCGGTCCGGCCAGAGTTAGGGGGAAACTTTGCAGATGGCGTCCCCTGTTACCCCTTGCACCTCCATTAGTAGGACGAAACCTTCAATGTGGGTTTTGGGATCGGTATGGCCCTTGTATGGTGTCATGGTCGGCATGCTGAATCTTTTTGGGAATTTTTCCGATTTTATTTCTTCTGTGAGGGGGGACTCATCTTTGCCGTCCTGGACATCCCTCTGTTTGCATTGGGGTATACTCCCCATTTGACCAGCTCCTCCCGTAACCAAGATTTCATGTTGCTATCCTTGGTTCCATTCCGCCTCATGCGGTCTCCTTTCTTTCTGTTATCCCGGGGGGTGGTGCTTCTCGTGGCCGGTATCTTCTCGTATTTCTTCGTCATATTCTTTCTCCTTTCGCCGGGTGTTGCGAGGGCTATCATAGGCGGGGTCTGGTGACGATTTGTCACTCTCTTCCTCCCATGTGTCCTCGGTCTGGGAATCTTCCTGAACTACTACAGATCTTATCCTGTAAGGATCCCTCCTCCGGGGTCTGTCGTCCTCACTTATATCGACAATTCTCTTTCCTTCTGCTATGTCGTTCCTTCGTCGGCTAGTCCCGGCCTCGAATTTTCCATTGTGTGCTCCTTCTATCCTTTCCAACCGGTCTACTATGGTTTTTAGCAGAGTTTGGCTTTCCTCCCTTTCTTTCCTAAGGTTCTCCAATCTTCTTCCATCCAATCTGCAGCCGAGCTCCCTGATGGTTGGTGGCTTCCGTCTTCCGCCATTGTCTTACTACGCGAGTTGCTTTTTGTTGAATTCCCACAGACGGCGCCAACTGTTGACGGCGGATTTTGGTCTCAGGGTAATATTGGAATATCACTCCCGAGGAAATCCTCCCTCAATAGTGAATTTGTTTGGTTATGGGGGACCAAAGGCAAATTTAGCAGAAAACAAGATAACACACACCATCAACAAAGAGATTTTAACGTGGTTCGGTGGATTTGGATCCGACCTACGTCCACGGACACAAAAAAGATGGTACTTTTATTACTTAAACACTCTTTTCGGATCTCTACAAGTCAGAGCTTGAAGATTCCGATCACTGTTTTCTTGTTGATGATTTTTATGATGCCTTTTACACATACTATGCCCTCCTATTTATAGTAATACAAAAGTCAGACTCCTATTTGCATAAGAAATCCTAGTTGAACTTAGTCTCTTCTCCTTGCAAGGATTCCTAGCCTGATATTCCCTTCTCTTTTCTTATTCCTTCTTTTCGGATTCTGACTTCATTTCCTTGTGAGAGTAGGATAACTCGTTTTATCTTATCCGTAAAAATAGGGTGTCGTCATCTTGAACTCGTCTCGCCGTCTGGTCGGTCTTCATGAGGTCGGTCATGACAGTCTTTTATGCTGAGAGTGTTTCTGCCGACCTTATAGTGCTCGGTCATCCGAACCAAAGTGGTCGGTCTTTACATATTGTGGTCGGGTCGGCTTTGATGATCTCAAACCAGTCAGGGAATTACCCTTCTGTCCTCGTCGTGCTGTCTTAAATGTTATAGTGCCTGAAAACACCATCAACACATGCAATGTTTATTTTGTGTTCATAGGTTTTTAGGAAAAAAGGAAAGTGGCAAATACGAGCAAGTCAAGTAACGGTTAAAAAATGAGCCATCTCTCATCAAGTAACGGTTCAAAAATGAACCATCTCAATTCAGTACGGTTCGAAAATGGACCACCATCTCATCAGTTTGGTTCAGAAATGGACCACCATCTCAGCAAGTAACGGTTCGGAAATGGACCAACATCTCAACAAGTAACGGTTCAGAAATGAACCATCCCTCATCAGTAACGGTTCAGAAATGGACCACAATCACATCAGTAACGGTTCATAAATGAAACACCTATCAGTAACGGTTTGGAAATGAACCACCTCACATCAGTAACGGTTCGAAATGGACCACAATCTCAACTCAGTAATGGTTCGGAAATGGACCACATCTCAACTCAGTAATGGTTCGGAAATGGACCACCATCACATTAGTAACGGTTCGGAAATGAACACCTCACATCAGTAACGGTTCGGAAATGAACCATCATCTCACATCAGTAACGGTTAGAAATGAAACCATCATCTACATCAACTTAGTTCGAAGCATCTCTCGCAAAGCAGCAGGTAAGTACGACAGCCGACAACCCAAGTAATAAAAATGCATGCATGACTTTGATAGGATTGTCCACTATCACACACTGCACAAGTCCCATCAAAGTGGGGGCGACTGTAGACACTTGTATTTTTGCATAAAAGCCCAATGATGAGCCTCGTATGAAGACACTACCCGATAAGTTACGGAAGTCGCGGGAAACAGACGTCGGAAGGGAAAAATTTAAAAATAAATACATCAAAAAATTTAACTCGCTAATTGGCCTCGGGTTCGCCCGATTAATCTCTGTTTAAAATATTAAGCCTTGGCCCAAAACCCCCACACCCATCCAAATGCCATTTCGCCCAAGCCCAATCCAAAAATAATTAAAACATTTAAAACACATGTCACAAATTAAATCAAATCCAATTAAATTAAATCAAATCCAATTAAAATAAAAACAAATCCCATTCCTAAATTAAATAAATCTCTTTCCTAAACTAAATAAATCACCTCCCAAATCAAAGATATTCCCCACCAAAAATACAAATATTATTTCCTAAATTAAACACACACATAATTACTTGATTTGTTTCCTTTTCAAAACCCATGCATAACCCTAACCCTAATGCACCACTATAAAATATAACTTGATGCTAACCCTAAAGGACTCTATCTTCTCTCACGCACATCCCATAGACACTCTCGGAAATCAACAACAGAAGATAAAACCCTAGTTTCAGCCTTTTTCTCTCTGATTTTTCCTCACGGCTCTCTCATCCCTCTTCTTCTCTCTCAAACAAAAAGCAAACAACCTTTCACTCTTTCAAGCACAGGCCATATGAAAACAGCAAAAATTATCCTTCAATCAACCCTAAAAACAATCAGACACGCACACGGTTCAACCCACTCACACTCCACAAACACACGCACCCATCACCGAACCAAAACAAACAAAACCTGAATACCCTAGCCCTCACTAACTCCAACCGATAAGAACCCTACTAACAAAAAGACAAACACTGAACCAACCCCCTGACTGCCACAAGCTAAACCCTACCAATAAAGAAAAATAATGAGACCTTAGTAACCGAATACCAAAAAAACCCTAGAACGCGTAAATGTCAAGGGACACTCGAAACCTTCCCTCTTCTCTCTCGGCCAAAAGCCACCCTCACGTTAAAACCTTAAACCAAATCAACAAGCAGTAATCACCGACACAAACAAAGCAACAAGGAGCCCTTAACCGAGTCCCTCAATAACCACCCAAAATAGCAGCAAAATACAGCCCAAAGCAGTGACCGAAACACACCCCAAAACAGTCCCCTATATCACTGAAATTCACTCACAAAATAGCGAGCAAGACTGCAGTAAAAAAATAGTAAAAACAGTGAAGAAAACAGAAAAAATGGCAGTGAAAACAGCGGAACAGCGAAGGAAAATCTTGAACCAGAAAACCAGAAAAGTTACAGAGCATTAACCCTTCCGGCGATGACGTAACGCACTTCCGATGAGCATCTTAAAAGGTAAGACCTGAGGGCCCCCCTTTTTTATTATTTATCTTTTCGGTTATTCTTAGTCGATTATTCGCATGCATCGTAGTGTTTTACATATGGTTTCATTTGTGTTGGGTTGATGATTAAGTGCTATCCCTTGTGGTATATCGGATGGAAACCCAGACGTAAATTCCGTAGGCGAATCCGAATGGATGGTAGTGCGGTCTGTACTTGGGATACAACTCCACGTACAGCTTGAGGAACTTTCAAGCACGTGTTTCATTTTGGTATTTCATTTTGTGTTTATTGTTCTGCTATTTATTTTCCATATATTGTTTCTTTATTCATGTATTGATAATTTAGTGCGCATGGGCTAACTAGGGTGGATTAAAGGTCCTCTATTCGGGAAATGCTTAAAGGCTACCTTTACCACGATGTTTTACCACGCGGATGAAGTACGTTCGATTGAATATGAAATGTGTTTAATCGGGCATACAAGGTCCCATATTATTGATTTGTTTATTCATGCATTGATAATTTAGTGTGCATGGGCTAACTAGGGTGGATTAAAGGTCCTCTATTCGAGGGAAATGCCTAAAGGCTACCTTTACCATGATGTTTTGCCGCACCGGACGAAGTACACCCGATTGAATGTGAAATGTGTTTAATCGGGCATACAAGGTCCCATATTATTTATTTGTTTATTCATGTATTGATAATTTAGTGCGTATGGTGTTGGACAATTATGACCCATAACGTCACTATTTGTACAGATCATGGTGTTGTTGTACAAATTAACTATGTGACAAAGGAGATTGCACTCTTATCATTTGTGATTAGATCACCTAGATGTATAAATGATAGGAGGTCCCTGTGATTTGTTCCTGGATTGAGAATGATATGAGACAGTATCAATCCACGAAGGATAAATCATTAAATATCCCTAGTCAGAGTATTATCGAGATTGGACATCGATAAATACGTAAAAGACTAGTATTACACTTGTGCGCGTTGTGAGGGCACAACGACATAGTTCTCGTATATTTGGGTATAGGATACTCATGCAAGTGTAATAGGAGGTTGTGTTTTACCGATGGTACATGAAATAGCTTCGCTCTGGATAGACCCCCTCGAAATTCCATTGGTAGTATGACTATGTGTCTATGGAAGTCCGAAATCAGGGTAGGTGTATTAGGTCTTAACCTGATACTTGCACCGCTAATACTTGCGACAATCAATATACTTTGGTTGCGGTCGTCCATGGCTTTAACATGTTCTGTGTACGCCAATGCTGGGTATATTGAGAATCGTAGTGTGTTGGGTGTGATGTCAAGACGGAAGTATCACTCCGTCATATGGAGATGATGATCGCGTAGGGATACAGAACAGGTTCTCTAAATTGGTTACAACTGTCGGGATAATATGACTTGGTCATGATTATCCGATATTAAAGAGACTAGTTGCTCGTAATCCGATATATGCTTCGTACAGGGCAGACACTGTACCAGCCCCAGGCCTTGCATGTTATCATCTGATACTGGATCGAAATACGCAATACTACTTATACTACGCCTGATATAGATCCTTTATTCCTGTAAGGATATTTCTGGAGAATTGGGTAGGCATGACGCTTTGCTAGAAGCCAACCTTGTCTTGTAAATCGGTATAAACGTAGTACGAGGTGCTTACGTGTTCAGATAGTCCGAAGACCAAATTTACTACCAACATATCCGGGGATCTCATGGGTCGCTTTCCGAAGATTCACCGATGACGTATGACTCGCACTTTAATTAATCTGGGATTAATAAGATGAGAGCGAAAATTAAGCTAGGATTAATTTGGAAGATATTTTATCTGGGATAAAATATCATTTAAAGAGAGATAACGATTAATTTGGAATTAATCGATTAATTAATATATTTGATATGGTAAACGAAATTGGATTTCGACGCAGAATTAAAATTAGATTTTAATTCGGGCGAACGAATTAATTTAGAATTAATTCGTTAGCGACGTGAATAGTGACTTCGCTAGGCATAATCATTTAATTGCGTCGCAACGGAAAATTCGTTAATTTGAAATTAGAGAACCCGAGCCGGGATTATTTGTGAGCGCATTCGCATTTCGAATTCGAGTACGGCACGCAAGTCAAATCAAGCGTCAAATCGCTAGTCGTATCAAGCGTCAAATCACTTGTCACTTTGAGTGATGTGACTTGACAACTTGAATGATGTGAATAGTGATGGATTGGTTGTTGGCATTTATTGATTGACTTTTTGAAAGTAAAAAAAATAAGGAAATGAATTTGGAAAATCATTTAAGTGTATTTGATACACGTTTCCACCAACCATCTCACATCTCTCTCTTCCTCACTTCTCCCTCTCATTCTCGCCCAAGAGGGCTGTAATTTCTTTCTATTTTCTGGTCTAAAAATCGAGAGACAAAGAGAGAAATGGGAAGCCAAAGTCAAGATTTTGTGGCAAAATCAGGAGTGCTAGCACACTACGAAGTCATGCGAAGGTGATAGGGAAGTCCACCCATGAGCCGAGAATCTTTTGACGAAGCTTGGAGCTTGGATTCTTGGAGATGAAACCGAAAATGGAGCAGTCCAAAATAGCCACTGCCGAATACAGTAAAGAGGAAGCATAAAAGTTTTGTTTCCTCGTGCGTCGTTCAACCGATCGATGTGAGTATTCCGTGACTTTCTCGATTGTATTCGCATTTGATTCATGATTGTCTATTGATCATTGGGACCTTAGCAAACTCCAACAATGGTATCATGAGCAAGGAAAAGCATGACATTGATTTAGGGCTTAAAATTTGGGTAAAAATGTGTTTGAGCATGATTTATGAAATTGGATGAATGAATATGTTTAAATGTGTTTTAATTGAGGATTGATTGGATCAATTTGTTGAAATTATGTAATAAATTTGATTTATTAATTGGACCTGCGTGTCCAGCCTTATCACCTCCTTATTCTTTGTATTCTCTTCTCACCTATTCCCCTCAATGTAAATGAGGTTTCTTTAGAAGTGTAGTGTAACGGGTAGAAGTAATACATGTGCTAGCGGGAGAGAGAAAGGGAGAGATTTGATCTAGGATCAATGTGTAAAATATCCATCCGCATATCATTATTATTTATTTATACGCGCTTTATTATGTGTTTAGAATGCATGTTTAAAGGTGTATGATGATGAGACCTTAACAAAGATAATAAATTGGTTGCCAATTAGCACTCGAAAAACCCTCGCAAAATATTAAGCGTTTTTCCTTCCATTGAGTGATTCTCACTCAAGATCCGAGACTGGCATTGGCTTGTTGGCCAAAGTCAAGGCCTTTGTCCGTCGAGGATGTGTTTGAATCACGAGAGCTTTGTTCCATATTGGTGTCTTGTCCAAGTTGTGGTTTGTTGGCCAAAGTCAAGACCATTTCTTGTCCATCGACATTGATTACGAAGCTTTCCATGGTCAATGGGTCACGCTTAACTGGGATCACTAAGTTTGTTGTGCCAAAGCCAAGGCTTAGTTGATTCAGAGGAAAAAGGTTAGGTAACACATTGGATGTATTGGCATATATAAGATATATGTTTCGGACTTGGACGTCCCCCTACCGGATCTAGGAATTGGATTGGATCCAATCGATCTTAGAGATCTACCTAGTTAATTATCATACAATTTGTTGGCCAAAGTCAAGATTGTGTGATATTTAACGGGATCCTAGCCCACTAGGAAACACGGTTTCCCGAGTACTCGATAGAGGGTTAGAGGCTCGCCAAAAAATTTTGGGAGGCAAGAATTGAATTTGCAATATTCGTTTAATTACTTGCCATACGCGCTCAATTCAAATATCATTCGTCAAATAAATTAAATGTTAGTTGGACTAATATTTAAATGTTGTTTTAATAAATAGTTGGACTATATTCAAACTATTCATTTATAGTTGATTTTATAATTGGATTATAGTAATCAATATAATTGATTTTAATCTATTAAATTATAGTTGATTAAATAGTTGGACTATTGTAATCATTATAATAAATAGTACCTAAATCGTTGATTAAATAGTTGGACTATTAGAATCAAGATGTAATTGAAAGATTGACATTTAAAACATAATCCCAGGGAAAATGTATTTAAATGGCTTAATTTTCAAATTGGGAATAAAATTTCAGGATGGTCCTGGAAAATAATAAGTTACTTTATTTGATAAAATAACATATTAGGCCTAAAGCCCGGAGTTAAGCAAACGGTAGAGCATAATCTTTGGAAGAAAATGTGATGATAACTTTAGTGCTTAATCCATTAAACTTGTCGCAGTAGACTCCTTAATTTCTGAATCAGAACTAAGGATTAGATCCTTAAAGTATGATAAGAAATTGAAGGATCTTCATAAATCTATACTTAGATTTTAGAAGTACTAAATTGCAATTAATAACTCTTGGAGGGTTAATGACTATTCTCAAGGAGACAAAGTCAAAGTTTGCAATAAGGCAAGTAGCGCTAGTCGCACCTTACTTCGATATTCTAGAAGGCCAAGGCTTGGCCAAAGGCTTCTGAAGTGTGGAAAACGGCAAAGGCAAAATCATTATAATCTTCTGGGAAGATAAAAGACATATCCCAAAATGTCTGCCTAAATGTGGCAAACGGGATCGCGGAAGCGTAACTGCCGTTTGGACAAAGCAGACATGAAGGAATTGAACAACGAGCAAGGCTCTGACTTCAAATATGTTTGTCATATATATGTTCACTACTAGTATTAAAATTAGATTTTAGATACTTAGTGTGAAATATATATATATTGATGTTCAGAATCTGCTATGAGCAGGATATTGACTTCAATTGAGATTAATATACGAATTGGAAACGGGACGAAAGTCGCTGTTTTAACCGTAGATAACTAAGTTTAGGAACTACCTTCGGTTGTGTACCTAAGTTTGGAAACTGTTATAATGTAACTAGTTTGACTAGAAACATTATCTTTATATCAGTGTTTAACCCGCTACGGGTGAACCTTTATATTCTAGAACACTTAAGTGTTTCATTATATAAAGATGATATTGAGATAAACACATTAGATGTGAATAACAGAATTTATATTTTGAATATAAATAAATCTCAAATATATAACATGACAAACAAATAGCTCAAACTGATTTGATTAGAAGAGACTTAATTGTGGCATTGTTGTCTGGGACACAATCAAACAAGACTCGTATATCCACACTTTCGAAGAGTGGGTACTAGGACTGATTTGATTCCATTCAAATAAAGTCTACGAATCTGGTATATTGGGCAAAGTTCCTAAAACACTATTTACTTGGTAAAAGTGTAAAAGCCACCTATCTGTTAGCCCTAGTTCATAGTGAAGCAAGTGGGCCCATGTCTAGCTAGGCTAGATGTGGATATGAATATTTCGTGACCATTACGGATGTGGCATCGCGTTATGGTTATGTGTTTCTTTTGAAGAATACAAATCGGAAACTTTTACAGTTTCGACACGAAATAGACAAACAGATCGGCTAAAGTATTAAACCGTCGCGGTAACACCGTAATGGAAAATACTTAAGCAATAAGTTTCTAATATACTTGAAAGAGTATAGTATTCTTTCAATGAGGACTCCTCTCGGAACACGTCATCCTCGTGGTGTGTCCGAACTAGAGTAACCGAATTTTGTTGGACATGATAAGGTTAATCATCAGTCGCTCTAAGCTACCATTTCCTTCAACGGATAAGCATTAGACAATGCATGACTTATTTTGAATAAGGTTCCATAAAAATCTGTTTGACATATATCATATTAGATATGAATGGGAAAGAAACCGGGTTTCACATTCCTGAATATTTGGGTATGCTAGGCATATGTTTGGATGATACCAAACTAGAACCCAAATTGGATAAATGCCAATTGTAGGTTATCCTAGGGATACATAAGTATAATACTTATACATCTCACTAGAGAACAATTAGATTGTTGCTCGCCATGTGGTTTTCCTAAGAGGAATACCGATATGCAGTGGTAAGTGGGAGGATAGTAAAACTCGATGAAAATCAGAGTAATAATGTTCCAGGCATCGATTCCTAATGGAACAAAAATAGTTCATCAATGATGAAACTATACCATAATCTTCGAATACACAAGAACCCCGTATGTCGGAGAGAGTCAGAAAACAACCTGGGGTATTGGTTTCTGATCTCACCTCATAAAGATGTTTATCTTATTGAGGTATACCAACTGACTACGTATGAGGAAGTGATACCAGGTATCGACTCCCTATTATGACAAAGTGTCATGAGTCTGAAATGGATTCCATGTAAATCAACTTAGTTTAGAACTAGTTGATGTACCGCAAGGCATTGTGCCTATTGGTACTTATAAGTCTTCAAGGAAGACATACATAGATGGCAACATACCAACGTATAAAGCTAGGCTTTTAGCTGAAAGGTATCGTTATCAACATTGTGTCGATTATGATTCAACCATTTACTTGTTGCCACGGTAAATCCATTTGGATAATGCTTGCTAAAGCTGCATGTTTCATTTATGAAATATGTCAGCTGAACGGGAAAATTGCTTTCCTGAAAAGGAAACCTTTCGGAGGATATTTATAACATCCTGTCGGTTTTGTCGTACCAAAACTAGCAAACAAGGTTTGCGGGTTATTCGATCCATGTTTGGATTGAAGCAAGCATTAGGTTCTTGGAATTATCGTTTTGATGTTATCATAATGAAGTATGATTTAATTCAAAATGAAAAGATTCTTGTGTATATAAGAGGGTTAGTGGGAGCACACTCTGTCCTATATAAATTATGTCATTTCTTGGAAATGATATTCCCATATAAACAATCGGTGAAAGCTTGGCTTTCGAGAAAAACTCTCCGAGAACTCGTACATTGAAAAATATACGTGACCTGGTGTCTCATACGCTTTGAGCATATGGATTCACAAACAGGCCAATCAAAGTGATAGTCACTGGATTGATATTAAGAACATCCGTTAGTATCTTAGAGAACTAAGGATGCTGTAATCTGCGGAGAAGGAGAACTTGAAGTGACTGGAATCACTGTAGCAAGTTTCCTAAACCGATAAAGATGACTATAAGTCGCAAACGGTACTATACAGTTTGAATAACGGAACAGTGAGCTGGAAATCTTCCAAGCAAGATACTGTTACCGAATAAACAACAAATGGGGGTTATTGTTGTAGCTGAGGCGGCAATAGAAGCCATTTGGGTCGATAAAAAATATAATTAGATTAGATATAATTCTGTTAGTTGCTGAGCTAGACGTCAGCACAGGCTAAAGAATAAATGGTCTCATCAACGATCCAGATACATACTTCGATATTCATATGATTCGTTCGGATCATACATCATGGCGATGTGATGATCGTATAAATCGCATCAGACGATAATCATGCAAATCCGCTGACGAAAGCCTTTTCTCAGCAATTTGAGCCAACCGTACATAGTTCGAGTGTCAGACACTCGAGTGACTGGCTATAGGCCAAGTGGGAGATTGTTGGACAATTATGACCCATACCGTCACTATTTGTATAGATAATGGTGTTGTTGTACAAATTAACTATGTGACAAAGAATATTGCACTCTTATCATTCGTGATTAGATCACCTAGATGTATAAATGATAGGAGGTCCCTGTGATTTGTTCCTGGATTGAGAATGATATGAGACAGTAACAATCCACGAAGGACAAATCATTAAATATCCTTAGTTAGAGTATTATCGAGATCGGACATCGATAAATATGTAAAAATACTAGTATTACACTTGTGCGCGTTGTGAGGGCAAAACGACATAGTTCTCGTATATTTGGGTATAGGATACTCATGCAAGTGTAATAGGAGGTTGTGCTTTACCGATGGTACGGGAAACATCTTTGCTCTGGATAGACCCCCTCGGAATTCCATTGGTAGTATGACTATGTGTCTATGGAAGTCCGAAATCAGGGTAGGTGTATTAGGTCTTAACCTGAGACTTGCACCGCTAAACTTACGACAATCAATATACTTTGGTTGCGGTCGTCCAGGGCTTTAACAGGTTCTGTGTACGCCAATGCTGGGTATATTGAGAATCGTAGTGTATTGGGTGTGATGTCAAGACGGAAGTGTCACTCCAGTCATATGGAGATGATGATCGCGTAGGGATACAGAACTGGTTCTCTAAAAAGGTTGCAACCGTCGAGATAATATGACTTGGTCATGATTATCCGATATTAAAGAGACTAGTTGCTCGTAATCCGATATATGCTTCGTACGGGGCAGACACTGTACCAGCCCCAGGCCTTGCATGTGATCATCCGATACTGGATCGAAATACACGATACTACGTATACTACGCCTGATATAGATCCTTTATTCCTGTAAGGATATTTCTGGAGAATTGGGTAGGCATGGCGCTTTGCTAGAAGCTAACCTTGTCTTATAAATCGGTATAAACGTAGTACGAGGTACTTACGTGTTCGGATAGTCCGACGACCGAATTTACTGCCAACATATCCGGGGATCTCATGGGTCGCTTCCCGAAGATTCATCGAAGACGTATGACTCGCACTTTAATTAATCTGGGATTAATAAGATTAGAGAGAAAATAAATCTAGGATTAATTGCGAAGATATTTTATCTGGGATAAAATATCATTTAAAGAGAGATAACGATTAATTTTGAATTAATCGATTAATTAATATATTTGATTTGTTACACGAAATTTCATTTCGACGCGGAATTAAAGTTAGATTTTAATTCGGGCGAACAAATTAATTTAGAATTAATTCGTTAGCAACGTTAATAGTGACTTTGCTAGGCGTAATCATTTAATTGCGTCGCAATGGAAAATTCGTTAATTTGGAATTAGAGAACCCGAGCCCGGGATTATTTACGAGCGCATTCACATTTCGAATTCGAGTGCGGCACGCAAGTCAAATCAAGCGTTAAATCGCTAGTCGCATCAAGCATCAAATCACTTGTCACTTTGAGTGATGTGACTTGACAACTTGAATGATGTGAATAGTGATGGATTGGTTGTTGGCGTTTATTGATTGACTTTTTGAAAGCAAAAAAATAAGGAAATGAATTTGGAAAATCATTTAAGTGTATTTGATACACTTTTCCACCAACCATCTCACATCTCTCTCTTCCTCACTTCTCCCTCTCATTCTCGCCCAAGAGGGCTGTAATTTCTTTCTATTTTATGGTCTAAAAACCGAGAGACAAAGAGAGAAATGGGAAGCCAAAGTCGCGATTTTATGGCAAAATCGGGAGTGCTAGCACACTACGAAGTCATGCGAAGGTGATAGGGAAGTCCACCCATGAGCCGAGAATCTTTTGACGAAGCTTGGAGCTTGGATTCTTGGAGAGGAAACCGAAAATAGAGCAGTCCAAAAATAGCCACTGCCGAATGCAGTAAAGAGGAAGCAGAAAAGTTTTGTTGCCTCGCGCGTCGCTCAACTATCGATGTGAGTATTCCGTGACTTTCTCGATTGTATTCGCACTTGATTCTTGCTTGTTTATTGATCCTTGGGACCTTAGCAAACTCCAACACATGGGCTAACTAGGGTGGATTAAAGGTCCTCTATTCGAGGGAAATGCGTAAAGGCTACCTTTACCACGATATTTTGCCGCGGCGGACGAAGTACGTTTGATTGAACGTGAGATGTGTTCAATCGGGCATACAAGGTTCCATATTATTTATTTATTTTTTCATGTATTGGTACTTGATGTGCATGGGATAATCATGTAGGTTAAAGGTCATCCATTCGAGGGAAATGCCAAAAGGCTACATTTACCACGATGTTTTACCGCGCCATTCTCCTATTGATTGCGCTATTCGTCTTTGTCTTGGCTGTCATTTTACATCTTTTCATTTTCGCATTCGTGCCATGTTTATGTTTGAGTGTTTGATTCTAATGGTATATCGGATGGAAACCCAGACATAAATTCCGTAGCCGAATCCAAACGGACGGTAGTGCGGTCTCTGTACTTGGGATACAACTCCACGTACCGCTTGAGCAACATTCATACATGTTTCCGTGTCATTTCAGATACCACTTTGGTAATCTCGTTTGAACGCGTTTCCGAATGCTACACGAACATATGTATTCTGTCTCATTTCGTTCGAACGCGTTTCCGAACGCTACATTAATGTATGCATTCTGTCTTATTTCTGTTTGAACGTGTTTCCGAACGCTACTCGAACACGCATGCATTCGGCTTTACCATGCATCAGGTCTTATCCCGTTCGAACGTGTTTCCGAACGCTATGCGAACACAAACATTTTGTTTACCATTCGAACGCGTTTTCAAACGCTACACGAACGCATATACAGTGAACATATTTCTTTTCATCACATTTCATGCATGTTTGCTTCTTTGGTCATCTCTTTTGCATTACATAATTAACCATATCATTTCATTATTGACTCTCTTAATTTATATTTCCGCATTTATTTATTTGATATGTTCATTATGTGCTCACTTTTATTTTTAATGCCTTTATAGTTGTTATTAGTTGCACTATTGCACTTCACCATTTAATACGTCTATGAATTATGCATTTTGCCTTCATTTTTATTTACGATTATAGGTGCGCAATCTTGTGTGTTGATTACATTATCTTGCATGTGTTACATAAGACTTGATTATACTATTGCATAAATCTTTTCATTACAATTGGCATAAGTAAGAGACCGTTCCGAACCCAACGGTTTGAGGTCTTCCCTTGCGAGGGGTGAGTGCGACCTTAAATCATTTCCCAGTTCACACTGGGTGGCGACTCCATTTTATTTCTCTGGTTTAGTTCCCCGAGGGTTACTCTGTACTCTCGACCGGGCCGCGAGCCTGAGACAACGTCACCGATTTTTGTGTCCTACAATAAGGTCTATCCCATGCCGGTAGCATCTCCCAGATCGGGGATGTTACAAAGATGGTATCAGAGCATGGTCTAGTGAGTCAGTGACTGCAGTGGGCAGAGTGATGGGGTCTGGTATACGCAGTATGTCCGAGATACTCGTATGCGAGGCACTAACTCTCCAGTATCCGATCCTCGAGTACTTCTTCAAGATCATTAGACAGGTTAGTAAACTTTCCCAAACTATTCAAATAGTATTCCTCGCGAGAACAATTACACTCTAGATCCAAGTTAGGAATCTTCTTGAAGTTATTTAGCTTATTACCAGAAGTACAACAATACTAAGAAATCAGATAGTAAAATATAAGAAAAAGTTAGGAAGAGAGGTAAAAGATAGAATGAGGATATCTAAGCAATCAGAAGCAAATAACGATAGAGGTACAGAAGCAGATAGATAGATAAGAAATGCCAAAATCTATAGTAGTAAGAATCAGACATATAGAATTAGATAATAATGGATAATACCAGAATTTACAGTAAAGAATGGTATATCAAGCCTAAACAAGAGTAAAATGCCGAGAAGATTTAAGCTAAGTTTCTTTTCCTCAAGTAAGATTCCTTTCCTCCTCAGAAAAATTCCTCTAATTTGATCCAATATCTCTTGAACACCTCCTTAGATAGCGAGTTTCCCCGAATAACCAAGGACATCTATAAGGTAGAAGAAGCAAGAAAGTCAATGTTGATCATGGAAACTACTGTTGGATGTGAGATGTCATAAGGATGAAGAGATTATAGATTTCCCGAACTCAGGGCCGTAGGCAAATAAGATAGAGGACGACAGAAACAACGATTAGTTGCCTTAATCAAGGAACTCCTATAGATAAGGCCCCGAACTAACTCAAACCTTCACCCCTCCGTGATGCCAACCAATGAAGCTATCCTGATGGAATTGATGAGCGGAAAATATATCAATATTTACCGCCCCTTTTACTTAATATTTTGTTTAGTTTCTCGGGTTTGATGAACGTTTTGATATGTTTTATTTTATTTTGCAGATAAAATAATATCGGGACTCAATGAAATCATTTAGGACGAAATGTGGATCAAATAAGGGCAATTATTGGACTTGATATATTAATTTTGGAGATTGGAAATTTGAAAGGGCGTTTTTGACGAAGTGCAGTTTTGGAAATTCCAGTTTTGCGCATCTGTCGTATTTTGGGCATAACGTTTTACTCAGATATCGGATTGAGCTGATTCAAGTTCCAGATTAAAGAAGATTCAAAGATCTACAACTTTAAAGAGAAAATATTTTCAAATTCGGATGATTTCAAGACCGAAATTGATGAACCATCCAGAAGTGTGTGGAGTGTAATTATTTAAAAGTCATTATCAATCATTTTCAAAGCAAAATATTAATTAATAAATAATTAATAAAAATTATCAAATCACCACCAAACAAGATAAGCAATTAGTGGAGCAATTATGGATTTGGTGGAGTAATTAGTGGAGAAATTAATAATGGATTTGGTGGAGAAATTGATTGATGATTTGATGGTGGCAAAATTTTGCCTATAAATACCAAGCCATTTCATTTGTAATATATATACTTTCTTCTTTGAAATCCTTAATGAAAAAAAAAAAGATTGTATCTAGTTTGTTTATTTTTAGTTTTCAGTAATTAATTTTCACTCTCGCACTTTCTTTTTTACTTTTCAGTTTTACTTTCCGTAATTTACTTTACGCATAACACTTTCCTTTCTTTACTTTTTCAGTTTTTATTTTTCAACCATGAGGAGGTAACTTCCCTCTGCCGAGGTGAAAGGTAATTCTTTTACTGTTACTATCTTAGATTAATCTCCCTTAGACACAACATATTCACTATTCTAAAATTTGACTTAAAAGGAATACCGCTATATTGGTCGGTGGGCTATTTAATTAAACTGTTAAACCTGACTAAGCAATGATACCGCCAGATTGGTCGGTTGGTAATTTAATATTGGTTCCGCCTTTATGGCTGGTTATTTCTTTATCGCCTACATGGCAGGTTCATGGACAAATTTTACCGCCTTTATGGCTGGTCGGACTTAACTTGACTTAATCAGGGTACCGCCTATATGGTCGGTTGGTTTTAATCTCACAAGTGATATGTTATACTAAGGGAGATATCTAAGTTAGTAATTAGTAAAAGTATTTTCTTTTATCTTGGCAGTTTATTTTCATTTACTTTCCCGCTTTTACTTTCTCGCAGTTACTTTTTAGCATTTTTATTTTATGTCTTTAAGTTTTCATTAGCCATAGCTATGTATTGTAACTAATTAGTATCTAGGGTTGTGATGAATTTCAATATAATCGGTTTATAAGGGGTTAGATTATAGGTTGGGTAATTTAAAGATTTATTTATTGAGTCTAATCTTAATGTTTTTATTAACTGGCCATTAATAAAATTGATTAGGTAAACTTAAAATGAACTAGACATAGGGATTTAAGTTTAAGACCTTAGACTCAATAACCCACGATCTTCCTTGAGGATAGATAACCCTTTAATAGATTTCCTTACAGGATAGGAATATACCTGTCGGGCGGGGGTAGCCATAATTGGAAACTTAATCTTAATGAATCTAGGTAATTTGGTTGACATAGACATATGGTTCAATTGGATTATACTAGGTATTTGAAATTGACCATCGGAAGAGGCTTTTACATAAATTAGTGTTCCAGTTAATAATAAATCAATATATTACCAACTTTAAGATAACCACTTCATCTTCTAAATAATATTGGAATTAATCACAACCCTGGATAGTTTTTATAAATTGGATTTTTCTCAACCTACTTTTAAGCAATTTTATTTACTTGTTTTAAATTTAGAATCATCGTCATTTCAAATCAATCAATCAAACAACCTGTTAGATACTGGTAATCAGTTGGCCCCATAAATTAATAACAAAAGGTTTTAAGTCCTCTGGGATCGATACTTTTATACTACTTGAACGATACGTGCGCTTGCGTTATACGTGTGTGATTACGCCGGTCAAGTTTTGGCGCCGTTGCCGGGGACTTATTTATCTTTCATTATTAGTTTACGGGTTAGTTTCGTTACTTGTATCTTATTTTCTTTTTACTTATTGTTTTTGTTTATTGTGTTGCAGGTTCTCAGACATTTAATGAGAGAGCAGAAGCTTTGAAATCCATCGCTTGACCCTGAGATTGAAAGAACCATCAGACAGTGAGAAGGAAAGGCGAGAAGGCCAAGAAGCAATTGTTAACATGGAACCTGAACCTTTGGAGGTTGCACCACCAATTCCCCTCGAGGACAGACACCGAAATCCAAGGAACCGAGGAAGGCGAATGTCAAGCCAATCACCTTTGAAAGCATCCCCTTTGAAAAGTGGTACTGAAATCAACAAAGATGTTGGAATCAAGGCAACCATTGAAGATGTTCCAAAGAAGCAGAGCAACAGATGGAGGAAAAAGAAGCAAAGGAAAAAGAACAGATTACTCCACCTCCACCTTTTCCTCAGCGTCTTCAGAAAAACAAACTGGACAAGCAGTTTGCTCGATTCCTGGAAGTATTCAAAAAGCTGCACATCAACATTCCATTTGCAGAAGCCTTGGAACAAATGCCCAGCTATGTCAAATTCATGAAAGATATTCTTTCACGAAAACGAAGATTGGGAGATTACGAGACAGTAGCATTGACGGAAGAATGCAGTGCCATCATTCAGAGGAAACTACCCCAGAAGTTGAAAGATCCTGGCAGTTTCACAGTCCCGTGCACCATTGGAGAACATTACATCGGTAAGGCTTTATGTGATTTAGGTGCTAGTGTTAACTTGATGCCTTTTTCTATTTACAGGAAACTACAGATTGGAGAAGCAATGCCTACCTCTGTCTCTTTGCAACTTGCCGATCGGACGCTCGCATTTCCAAGAGGAGTGGTTGAAGATGTGTTGTGTGGTGAAAGTTGACAAACTCATTCTCCCAGCTGATTTCATTATCCTTGACATGGAAGAAGACAAAGATGTTCCTATCATTCTTGGGAGACCATTCTTGGCTACAGGGAGAACTGTGATTGACGTACAAAAAGGAGAACTAACCATGAAAGTTCAGGACCAAGAAGTTACTTTCAATGTTTCAAAGCCATGAAATTCCCGAGCGATGAAAAGGAAGAAGAATGTTTCAGAATTGATGTTGTTGATAGTATCATTCAAGATACTGATACAATTCCCACAGACAAACTTGAAGCTTGCATCACCAACATGTCTGACAGTGAGCTTGATGCTGAAATTATGGAATGTATCAACTATCTTGACAAGCCGTTTCGTTTCAAAGTGACACAACCAATTGAAAGTTTGGAACTTCCAAAGACAGACCGGATCAAACCCTCGATTGAAGAACCACCGCAGCTGGAGCTGAAGTTACTCCCGAGCCATCTCAGGTATGCATTTCTTGGAAACTCTTCTGAATTACCTGTTATAATTTCTTCGTCGCTAACATTGGAACAGAAGAAAAGTTGCTGATGAGAGTATTGCGAGAGCACAAGAAAGCCATTGGTTGGACTATAGCAGACATTCGAGGCATTAGTCCATCATTTTGCATGCACAAAATCTTGATGAACGATGAGTACAAACCCACTGTGGAGCATCAACGGAGACTCAATCCAATCATGAAGGAAGTCGTGAAGAAAGAAATCATCAAATGGTTGGATGCTGGCATCATTTATCCCATTTCAGACAGCAGTTGGGTGAGTCCTATGCAATGTGTGCCGAAGAAAGGAGGAATTACTGTGATCCCCAATGAAAAGAATGAGTTAATTCCGACAAGAACGGTGACTGGATGGAGAGTATGCATGGACTACCGTAAGCTGAACAAAGCCACCAGAAAGGACCATTTTCCGCTGCCATTCATTGACCAGATGTTAGACAGATTGGCGGGACATGAGTTCTATTGCTTTTTGGATGGATATTCAGGATACAATCAGATTTCCATTGCACCAGAGGATCAGGAGAAAACCACATTTACATGTCCTTATGGTACTTTTGCTTTCCGCAGGATGCCATTTGGACTATGTAATGCCCCTGCCACATTTCAGCGTTGCATGATGGCCATCTTCTCAGATATGTTGGAGCAGAGTATGGAGGTTTTCATGGATGACTTTTCTGTATTTGGAGATTCATTTGATCATTGTTTGCAAAATCTTGAACATGTATTACAAAGGTGTGAAGACACGAACTTGGTACTCAACTGGGAGAAATGCCACTTTATGGTACATGAAGGCATTGTTCTTGGACACCGGATCTCACAAAAGGGAATCGAGGTAGACAAAGCAAAGATCGAGACAATTGAAAAACTACCTCCTCCAACATCTGTCAAAGGCATTCGGAGTTTTCTTGGACATGCAGGTTTTTACAGGAGATTTATCAAAGACTTTTCCAAAATTGCAAAACCTCTTTGCAACCTTCTGGAAAAGGATGTGCCTTTCAACTTCACCAAAGAATGCCAGGAAGCCTTCGAGATCTTGAAACAGAAGCTGGTTTCTGCCCCCATCATTGTAACACCAGACTGGACCCTTCCATTTGAAGTAATGTGTGATGCTAGTGATTTTGCTGTAGGTGCAGTTTTGGGACAACGCAAAGCAAAGATTTTCCACACCATTTACTACTCCAGCAGAACTTTGAATGAAGCTCAACTCAACTACACAACCACTGAAAAGGAGTTGCTTGCAGTTGTGTTCGCTTTTGACAAATTTCGTTCTTATCTGTTGGGTCCCAAGGTGGTAGTCTACACAGATCATTCAGCAATCAAATATCTGATCGCGAAGAAAGATGCCAAACCCAGATTGATCCGTTGGATACTTCTTCTGCAAGAATTTGACGTGGAGATTCGAGACAGGAAAGGAACAGAGAACCAGGTGGCAGATCACTTATCGAGGATCGAGAATGGAGAAACAGCTGGCAAAGAACTGTCAATCAAAGAAACTTTTCCAGATGAACAGCTGTTTGCCATGAAACAACAAGATACCCCTTGGTATGCTGACTATGTCAACTACATTGTGTCAGGAAAATGGCCGTTGGAATGGACAACTCAACAACGGAAGAAATTCTTCAAAGAAGTCAAGCACTATATCTGGGATGAGCCGTACCTGTTCAAACGGTGTGCTGATCAATTATTGAGACGGTGTGTTCCACAGGAGGAGGTCAACAGTGTTTTGCAGCACTGTCATTCATCACCATATGGCGGACACTTCAGCGGAAACAAAACTGCAGCAAAAGTCCTTCAATCAGGTTTGTTCTGGCCTACACTTTTAAAAGATGCTTATCTTTTTGCTTTTCAATGTGACAGGTGCCAGAGAATGGGGAATATTTCGAGAAGAAACGAAGGACCATTGCAAAACATTCTGGAAGTTGAGATATTTGATGTGTGGGGTATTGATTTCATGGGACCCTTTGTTCCATCATTTGGAAACCTGTACATCTTGGTTGCTGTAGACTACGTCTCCAAATGGGTTGAAGCAATTGCACTGCCATCCAATGATTCAAAAGTGGTGATCAAATTCCTGAAAAAGAACATTTTCACTCGGTTTGGAACACCTCGAGCAATCATCAGCGATGGTGGCTCTCATTTCTGCAACAAATACTTTGATGCACTTCTATCCAAATACGGAGTTACTCACAAGGTTGCCACAGCCTACCATCCACAGTCAAATGGACAGGTTGAAGTTTCAAACAGAGAAATCAAAAGAATCTTGGAAAGAACCGTTGGATCAACAAGGAGGGACTGGTCTACAAAACTGGACGATGCATTATGGGCCTACCGTACAGCTTACAAGACACCCATTGGTATGTCACCATATCGATTGGTGTTTGGGAAAGCATGCCATCTGCCAGTTGAGCTTGAACACAAGGCGTACTGGGCACTGAAGAAGTTGAATTTTGATCCACAAGCTGCAGGAGAGAAAAGACTTCACCAACTCAATGAATTGGAGGAATTTCGCCTACAGGCTTATGAGAATGCCAGACTGTACAAAGAAAAGACCAAGAGATGGCATGACCGAAAAATAGTGCACAGACAGTTGGAACCAAGGCAACAGGTGTTGTTGTACAACTCGAGGTTGAAACTTTTCCCTGGAAAGTTGAAATCAAGGTGGTCAGGTCCATTTGTGATCACTCAGGTTTTACCACATGGAGCTGTTGAGTTACTGGATCCCAATACCAACAACACATTCAAAGTTAACAGTCAGCGGGTTAAGCATTATTGGGGAGAACCGTTGGAGCGACAAAAAGAAAGTGTCACACTTTCAGATCCAGCCTAAACGTTCGAAAAGTCACGTCTAGCTGACGACTTTAAACTTAGCGCTCGCAGGGAGGCAACCCATGCAATTTGTGTATATATTGTGATTTTGTGTGATTTAATTTTGTGTGTTTAGTTTTTGCAGATTAAGATGGAAGAAGCTCTCGTAAATCTTCACAAGCAATTTCCTTCTCTCCCTCAAAAATCTCTGATGAAAGTTTACAAAGCTCGCTTGGAAAGGATGAGACTACTGACGATCAATGGTATTCCTAATGATATTCGTTGGGTAATCGAAGCACGAGTTCGATTAGCAGGTGAATATTCTGATTCTTGTACTTCTTATTTGCCTGGATTTGGAAGAAGCACATATCAAAGAAACGTAGAGCAAAGAAAATGGGTGTTTGTTTCAAATGTGCACGTTGGAATTGTAATACTCGTTGTCGTTCTTTAGGAATGGTGTCTGATAATCGCGAAGACAAAATTAAATTCATTAGGGATGGCTTGAGTAAGGAGTCTTTAGATGATCTATCTTCGACTCTTGAGACGCATCCCAGTGGATATGTTCATATAGCCATTCGCAAATTACATACACAATTTCTAAAAGAAAGACAACAGTTAAGTCTTGGGAATCTGACTCAAAAAGACCCTGTTTGCCAATTTATAAGAAAATTGGATGGGAAGCTTGTCCCTGACGCATAGATGTCAATCAAGCCGTTACTTTTCTTGTACATATTATATCTCTTTGTCTTTTTCTAATAATTGTGATTTGTTTTGTTGTTTTCTTTTATTTTCTCCGACAGGATCCAGACCTTTTTGACTATCACGATCTATTTTACTATTGTTCTACTAATCGTCCTTTGGAAGATACTTGTGCTATTTTTACTCACCCCTTTCAGGTATTATAAATTCAACTCATCATTGCACCTTTGAAGTCATCCTCAGAGTTAAGAAAGAAAAACATAAAAATGGAAGCCACTTCAAGAAGACGAGTTGAAAACATTTGTGTGTTTTGCGGTAGTAGTAGTGTGGTACTAAACCACAATACATAGAAGCAGCACAGGAATTGGGTCGAGTCTTAGCTGCAAGGAATATGCACTTAATATATGGCGGAGGCAATCTTGGACTAATGGGGATCGTTTCAAAGGCTGTACAGGAAGGAGGCAGTCATGTTTTGGGAATCATCCCAAAACCCTTGGCAGAGGCAAATCTTATTGAAACATCAAACGGAGAGGAACTGATCGTGCCAGGTATGTCTGAACGACTGGTAGAAATGATTAACCGTGCTGATGCTTTTATTGCTTTGCCAGGTGGCTTGGGTACATTGGAGAAAATTTTATTGTACTATCTTGGGCGAACCTGAACATACACCAGAAACCAATTGGGTGTACAATGTTGATGGATTTTATGATTTTCTTTGTGTGTTTCTTGATGATGCACGGAGGAATGGGTTCATATCAAAACCTTTAAAAGAACTTCTATTTACTGCCAGAACCGCTCCGGATCTAATTGACCAACTCATTTCAAAGATAAATTGGTCTGGGGACGATCGTGGTAAGAGACGTCGGGTTAATCTGGATCTTAACCTTTAAATTCCTGTAGAATTTCAGTTAACCAGGTATTATCGTCTAAACTCTTCTTCTACTGTTTAAGACATTGGGGACAATGTCTCATTTAGGTTTGGGGGAGGGAATTAGCTGATTAATATCTTGTTTTTAGTTGTATGTTGTTTTATTTTTAGTTCAAAATTTTTCGGAAAAATACAAAAAATTGAAAAATTTTCAAAAATTACAAAAATATTTTGCATTTTTGTGTTTTTATTTTGACTAAAAAGGTGAAATTGGTAAGAGATAGCTGAGTAAGGAATTTCCACTCCTGAGACGTATCTCAAACCTATTTCGAAACAAGTTAATTTTTGTTTATTTCCTTTTGAATTATTTAATTTGTGAATTCTCCATAAATCTGACTAAAATGGATCTTCATATGCTCCGTTGGCAGGTATTATCAACATACATAGTAACACACGGTCATGAGCTAAAATTGAAAATTTTGTAATATTCAGTGCTATAGTTTAATTGGAGGAAGCATCTCAAAAAGTGATGGAGTAAAAAAAAAAAAAAAAAAAAAAAATCTGAGATCCGGTTATTAAGTCTGTAAGGGTGTCTTAACACCCAGTGCCCTAAAACCAACTGGTTTGGGAGTCACTGGCCCAAAGCTCGCTACATGGATCAAGGATGTTGCAAAAATATTTATATCTAATGTCTGGGTAATTAAGTCCGTAGGGGTGTCTTAACACCTGGTGCCCTAAAGCCAACTGGTTTGGGAGCCACCGACCCAAAGCTCGCTACATAGACAGAAGATATTGTATATAAATAAAAAAATAGAGAAAAAGAAAGAAAAAAAAATCAGAAAAATCAGAAAAAAAAAAAATTTACTCCATTACTATAAAAAGGTGTGAAATCTAATAGAACCTTAGGACAAAAATATTATTCTCTTATCAATTGCACTTGTGACTGTTGTGGGCAAAAATGAGTTGATTAATATTTTGCTGGCTGTGTATATGGAGAATGGTAAATATAATCGGAGAATTTACTTATTCGGTAGTTTAGAAAGAAACAAAACAACTAGTAACTTGGAGTAGAAGTTTCACTTGATTAGTCATTAACTTCTTTATTCTCTTTTCTCTTGTCTTTTTGCTTTTGTGTGCATTAGTTTTAACTAACTTTTTACTTTTGTAAAACGTTTGTGGGTATCGTTGCTGTAAACCCTCACGAGACTACAACTCGTCCACTAGGGACACCTAGGGGTTTAAAGGCTTGTTGCATACGCTAAATGCAACCGTGATCCCTACGAAAGTGGCTTAGTTTAATTTTAATTTTATTTTGTTGTTTTGCTCGAGGACTAGCAAAATGTTAGGTTTGGGGGTGTGATGAGCGGAAAATATATCAATATTTACCGCCCCTTTTACTTAATATTTTGTTTAGTTTCTCGGGTTTGATGAACGTTTTGATATGTTTTATTTTATTTTGCAGATAAAATAATATCGGGACTCAATGAAATCATTTAGGACGAAATGTGGATCAAATAAGGGCAATTATTGGACTTGATATATTAATTTTGGAGATTGGAAATTTGAAAGGGCGTTTTTGACGAAGTGCAGTTTTGGAAATTCCAGTTTTGCGCATCTGTCGTATTTTGGGCATAACGTTTTACTCAGATATCGGATTGAGCTGATTCAAGTTCCAGATTAAAGAAGAACTCAAAGATCTACAACTTTGAAAGAGAAAATATTTTCAAATTCTGATGATTTCATGACCGAAATTGATGAACCATCCAGAAGTGTGTGGAGTGTAATTATTAAAAGTCATTATCAATCATTTTCAAAGCAAAATATTAATTAATAAATAATTAATAAAAATTATCAAATCACCACCAAACAAGATAAGCAATTAGTGGAGCAATTATGGATTTGGTGGAGTAATTAGTGGAGAAATTAATAATGGATTTGGTGGAGAAATTGATTGATGATTTGATGGTGGCAAAATTTTGCCTATAAATACCAAGCCATTTCATTTGTAAAATTCATACTTTCTTCTTTGAAATCCTTAATGAAAAAATAAAAAGATTGTATCTAGTTTGTTTATTTTTAGTTTTCAGTAATTAATTTTCACTTTCGCACTTTCTTTTCTTTACTTTTCAGTTTTACTTTCCGTAATTTACTTTACGCATAACACTTTCCTTTCTTTACTTTTTCAGTTTTTATTTTTCAACCATGAGGAGGTAACTTCCCTCTGCCGAGGTGAAAGGTAATTCTTTTACTGTTACTATCTTAGATTAATCTCCCTTAGACACAACATATTCACTATTCTAAAATTTGACTTAAAAAGGAATACCGCTATATTGGTCGGTGGGCTATTTAATTTAAACTGTTAAACCTGACTAAGCAAGGATACCGCCAGATTGGTCGGTTGGTAATTTAATTTTGGTTCCGCCTTTATGGCTGGTGGTTATTTCTTTATCGCCTACATGGCAGGTTCATGGACAAATTTTACCGCCTTTATGGCTGGTCGGACTTAACTTGACTTAATCAGGGTACCGCCTATATGGTCGGTTGGTTTTAATCTCACAAGTGATTATGTTATACTAAGGGAGATATCTAAGTTAGTAATTAGTAAAAGTAATTCCTTTTATCTTGGCAGTTTATTTTCATTTACTTTCCCGCTTTTACTTTCTCGCAGTTACTTTTTAGCATTTTTATTTTATGTCTTTTAAGTTTTCATTAGCCATAGCTATGTATTGTAACTAAGTTAGTATCTAGGGTTGTGATGAATTTCAATATAACCGGTTTATAAGGGGTTAGATTATAGGTTGGGTAATTTAAAGATTTATTTATTGAGTCTTAATCTTAATGCTTTTTATTAACTGGCCATTAATAAAATTGATTAGGTAAACTTAAAATGAACTAGACATAGGGATTTTAAGTTTAAGACCTTAGACTCAATAACCCACGATCTTCCTTGAGGATAGATAACCCTTTTAATAGATTTCCTTACAGGATAGGAATATACCTGTCGGGCGGGGGTAGCCATAATTGGAACTTAATCTTAATGAATCTAGGTAATTTGGTTGACATAGACATATGGTTCAATTGGATTATACTAGGTATTTGAAATTGACCATCGGAAGAGGCTTTTACATAAATTAGTGTTCCAGGTTAATAAATCAATATATTACCCAACTTTAAGATAACCACTTCATCTTCTAAATAATATTGGAATTAATCACAACCCTGGATAGTTTTTATAAATTTGGATTTTTCTCAACCTACTTTTAAGCAATTTTATTTACTTGTTTTAAATTTAGAATCATCGTCATTTCAAATCAATCAATCAAACAACCTGTTAGATACTGGTAATCAGTTGGCCCCATAAATTAATAACAAAAAGGTTTTAAGTCCTCGTGGGATCGATACTTTTTATACTACTTGAACGAAACGTGCGCTTGCGTTATACGTGTGTGATTACGCCGGTCAGGAATCTCGCCATACCCCCCCCATTATCCTTATATGAGAAACAGACTCCATTAGGACGTAAGAGTACTAGGACAAGGATGTAGAAGCCCATCTAGCATATAAAAAAATGAACCAAAGATCTAAAATCAGTTTTCTACCAGTATAGATGTAGACGACCGTAAGAAAAACCCAACGAGAATTCATCTTAAGAAATGGAAAGACCAAGGGCATGTAGATAACCAAGAAAAGAATTTCAGGAGGTCTTAGAAGGTCTGAAGAAAAAGAACCAGAATAACCCACTGAATTAGGACACGTCCGCACCAGGTACACGAGTAGTGGGAGTTCCACAAGATAGACCAAATGCCATAGAAACCCACAGATAAATCACGAGGTCAGTTTAAATCATAGAGCATATAAGAATGGACCCATGAAGCTGGAGATATTAGGGGGGGGGGTGGCAAAGAGTACCAGTATGAACAGTAGAATCGAATGACCCAAAATAAGATTTATTAGCGAGCCTATTGAAGGGAGATCTAAGAAGCAGAGGATAAAAGAATGATCTACTTGTTAGTCTCAGTCGCAAGGTAAAAAGTAAAGAATTAAGATATCCAAATGGTAAAAGAGCACGCGAGAAAGTAACGAGGGAAATTTGATACATTCATGGTACATGGATAACAAGTGAGAAGATAATAGCGTGGAAAATTGATAGTGTTGTGGGACCCCAAGACAATGAGTAGTCGATCAGGCTCATGAAAAATGAATGATGACCTTTCCTTCAAAAACCTTGATTCTAGTAAGCATATACATACCGAACCAAACACATGAGCATGTATCCATTCTCAATTTAGAGCCTAGTAAAGAAAAGAATTAGTAAAGTAGAGTAATGGATAAATTAAATGTAGCGAGATGATTAGACAACTAAATGGTAAGTTCAAGTGAAATATAGATAGGAAGCATGAAATAAAATAGTTTTTGAAGCTACTATAAGTTGATCTAAGTCTGGAGATGATCATAGAATTAGGAACCCGTTGAAGAAGTAAAGGCTTAAAAGTACGAAGAGATTATGAGAATTCTTCTTGGGAATATAGTGATCGATTTATAAAAAGGGATTCGTGGATTTGAGAAGAAGGACTAGGAAGATCAGTACATGGACCAAAGATTAGTAGAAGATGTCCTGAGTTGTCGAAGTAGATAGTGTTTTTCAGAAAAAGTAAAGAAGTAAGGAATTTAAGAAACTGAGACACAGAAGAAAACCTTATAGTAGAACAAGTCTTCTAAGAAAGTATAGCAGTACTCATAGAAAGAAAATAGCTAATTCAGAGAGTTAAACAACATGAATTAATGAGGAAGGAGTAAAGAGGCAATACGAGGAAGATGTTAGCAAACATGGCGTTGGAAAGTTTTTGCAGAAGATATAGAGTGATTAATTGATGAAAAAATGATCAGGAGTTAGGTTGGAGAAGGCAGGCCAGACAAGTCTTAGCAGTAGCACCCCTAGTGTAGGAAAGGACATCAGACATATATATACGAGGATCCTAGATTTCTAGACGAACGAAATATGTGCCATTAGATCACCATAAAACACACAAAGCCTCAATATTAAGTACCCACCCTCCCAAACCCTCGTTAAACAATAACAATGAAGATACACTTCGATGTTCGTCTTAAAATTTTCCCACAACCAAGTGAATACGTAGTTGAAAGAGACCAACAGAAAACCTTTAGAAACTAGTATAAGGATAGAATAGAAGAGGGAATAGCTCCAAGTAAGATTTTAACATGGGAAGTTATCTAGAGAAACAATAAAGAAAGAAAGAACATCGTTACAAATAACTAAATATTAGTAAGAGATGACATCTTTCAGATAAAGAGACAGAGATATAGGCCGTAACAGATTCAGTTACAGAACGGAGCAGATGAAAAGATAAAAAGGTTAACAGGTGCAAGGTTTGGAAGTAATAAAGCCGTTTAGGTTCAACATGGTAGGAGAAAATACCTAATAAGCAAAAATAAAAGTGAGAAACGACCAAGTTTCTTTATATTAGGATGAAACCAAAGATCCATTAAGTGTCACCTCATATAAAGCACATTGAATATTCAAACCCAATCATAGTTGACCAAACCATTGCGGGTTTGGAGGACTAAGCCACATGTATTGGGTGGTTTGGTAGATATATAGTATATCATGGAGTCGAGAAGATAAAGTTGCAACTAGCATGACGAATAAATTCTCAAGGTATGGTATATTTGCATGTATAAGAGAAACGACCCTTGACCGCATTTAAAACTATAGAGAACAAGGTTAAATTGGACCACTGTACCCAAACTTGGTAGCAATGGAAGGGTAAGGGTAAGAAGAAAGTATGAACTGTAACTAGAGCTGAACGCCACCATTCGAATTAGTAACAAAATGCGGTTTAAGCAACAATATACATACACTTAAGTCCCTGAAAAGCTACCGGAACAAACCTCCTTAGTACCAACTCGTTGGTAATCAATAATAGAGAACAAGAGGTACATGTAGAATCAGACCCTACACTCCAAGGTTCTAAGGTATACAGATGACCAGAGGCAAGAAAAGTTGTAGAATGGTATTGATAAGCAACTATTAGTGTCTCTAAGACATGCCAAAGATCCTAAACATTGATTCAAGTGTGAATTTACCAAAGAAGGTTGCAGAATACTTAAATTGGGTGTGGGTTGAAGTTCAAAACTTTTCCATGGATGTAGAAGCTCCAAGTTTTTATTTTGAATTCCAAACTCATTGGTGAGTTTCCCTATCACATTTCTTTGACTCCTTAAGTGCTAGCAAGGATGAAATTTTGCAACACAAAATTTCAAGATCAAGAAGAGGCTTGTTCGGCCAAGCAGAGAAGAAAGAGAGAAGAAATGTGAATAGTTAGTGTTTTCCAAAAACAATTACCTTTTAAACTTGGTAGTTGTGTTGTAACTAAATCCAATTACTTTATCCAACCACTTCGATCACACCTTGATTTTGGTTATCGTGTTGTATAATTAATTTTTATTAATAAGCTCAACCACTTCCATCACAAATAGTGACAAGTTGATGTAGTGATGTGGGTCCCACCCAATTAAATTCCAAATTTAAGTTGGCTTGTACAACACACTTTGGGCTCAGGTTCGTTTAATCTGATTAAATGAGTTTTTTGTTGCGACGTAATTAAATCCAATTTAATTAAATAATAATGCCTTACAAAATTTTAACGAAAGTCGCTTATGAATTAATTCCAAATTAATTCGTTCTCTTGAATTAAAATCTAATTTTAATTCCGTATTGAAATCCAATTTCAATTAATATATCCGATATATTATTTTAGCCAATTAAATAAATTAAATAGTAAATCCAATTTAACTATTAAATGTACTTTGCCGATTAATTCCAAATTAATCGCGTTCTCTATTCTAGAAATTAATCCCAGATTAATTCTACCGCAATTAATCCCATATTAATTTTCTCTTTCATAATTAATCCCAGATTAATTCTGCCGTCGTAATAAATCCCATATTAATTTTCTATCTCATAATTAATCCAAGATTAATTCTGTTCGAGTCAAATGTCATCGGTGAATCTTTGGGAAGCCGCCAAAGAGATCCCTGGATATGTTGGCAGTAAATATGGTCATCGGTCTATCCGAACACGTGCGTACCCAGTACCACGTTCTCATTGATTTACAAGACATGGTTGGCTTCTAGCAAAGCACCGTGCCTACCCAATTCTCCAGAAATATTCAACGAGGAATATATAATATGTATCAGGCGTAGTATACAAATGTATTGCGTAATACGATCCAGTATCTGATGTCACATGCTAGGCCTAGGGCTGGAATTGTGTCTGCCTCGTACGAAACATATATCGGATCACTAGCAACTAGTCTCTGTAATCGGATAATCATGATCTGGTCATACTATCCCGATAGCTGCAAACATTTAGAGTACTAGTTCTGTATCCCTGCGTGATTCATCATCTCCATTTGACTGAAGTTATACTTCCATCTTGACCATCACAACCCAATACACTACGATTCTCAGTAAACGAGAGAAGAGGCGTACACAGAACCTGTTAAAGCTCCGGACGACCAAAACCAAAGTATATTGATTGTCGCAAGTATTAGCGATGCAAGTCTCAGGTTAAGACCACATACACCTAACCTGATTCGGATTCCCATAGACACATAGTCATACTACCAATGGTATTTCGAGGGGTCCATCCAGAGCGAAGCTGTTCCCAGTCCAACAGCTAACAGAACCTCCTTCACACTTGCATAAGTATCCAATACTTAAATATATGAGAACTATACTGTTAAACTTCCATAACGCGCACAAGTGTAATACTAGCCTATTCCGCATTATCGATGTCCAGTCTCGATAATACTACGACTATGGATATTTAATGATTAAACCTTTTGTGGATTAATACTGTCTCATATCTTATTAATCCAGAACTAATTATAAGGACTTTTATCATTTATATATATCCAAGTAATCCTATTACAAAATGATAAAAGAGCAATTTCCTATGTCACATAGTTAATTTGTACAAAAACACCATGTCTTTTACAAATAGTGATGCTATGGGTCATACTTGTCCAACAGCAACATGGTTTGAATAGATGTATTCTTATGCCTTCCAAAGCTAAGGTACGAGTCAGGAACCCCATTAAATGACACACAATACTTTCAAAGATGAGGCAAGTAAAGATTGGGAAAATCTAGCTCGATGGTTATACGAAACATGTTACAAAGACATTGAATCATCAGTAAGGAAATTAAACTATTTAATACCATTCAGAACCGATGGTGCATACGAGTAACAAGCATGTGTAAGTAAAATAAAATGAAAAATCTAAGAAGAGGTTTCTTTGATGCACCATAAGAGCTATAGTACGGCCGTAGTGTAAAATTTAGCAGTAAGAATTTTATGATGACAAGACGAGAATTTTCCTCTTGATCAAGACTTCGAAAAGTCTAAGGTATGAAACATAAGTTAAGGTAAGAGAACGACTAAGATGTATTCATTGGAAACAGAATGAATGATCAATTTAACGGAACGTTTAGTCACCTACATATAATGAAATGTTTTAGCATGAATTAATGAAGAAAGAGTTTTAGCAGATGGAAATTAAGATGGTCACGAGTATGAAGTCAGTTTAAGCTTATTGATTAGAAAGGACCCTTGAACTCTGTGACCTAGAGTAATATGCTAGTTTAAAAATGATTCGAGGACGAATCCTATTTAAGGGGGGGATAATTTGTAACGACCGGGGTTTTTGACTACTATTATACTGTGAGACGAGTGTCACCAAATGTAAACCATGTATGGAAACATATGCCTTCGAGAAATGTATAGTGGTAGATTCTTCGAGAATCCGACATTAGATGTTACGATGTTCTATTCCGGATATCCCATGGTATTTGGGCCGTAACTTTTTCGTACGAACTCCGATTCTTATGAATTTTATATCAGCGAAAAACTAAGATCGAGATATATAACTTTGGCGTTGAACATGTTTCCAAATTCAAACCAGAAATAGGCTAAAAATACAGATCAAAATTTCGAATGAATAGTACCCGGGGGCATTCTACTAAATTCCACTAGTTTATTGAAAACTCTACACATTTCCTCATTTTTAGTGGCCAAGTATAAAAGGGTGCACTATTCATGTCTCTCAAAACAACAAGAAGAAAAGAAAAACACGTGAGAAAGAATAAGAAGAGAAGAAGAAGAGGGAAGAATAAAAATGAGAAAAGAGAAAGGAACAAGGAGAAAGAGAAAGGAAATGGAAGAAGATAAAGCTAATAGAAGCATGGCAACTTTCAAAGATTAAATAATGGTGGAATTCAACAAAGATGAGATCGTCGCAGGAACCTCAGGTTTCACCAGTAAAGCGAAGAAAGACCAGCGAAACTCCAAACAGTGAGTGGACCTCATTTCTCAAACTGGATTTATTAAGTTTTGAATTTAGACTTACTATTTCTATTTTTAGGGCGATAGCCAGTTTTGTTATCAGTTATGTTTTATTCATCTTATTTGAGAAATGATTGAGAAAATAAATATTTGTTTTAAACATGATTTTTATGTTTAGGGGCATGTGAAAAAAAACCCACCCCAGTATGTAACTAGATACAACTTGGAATTGACGGACAGAGAACATGTACACATGTAGAGGACTAGGGGGAAGACGATACGTAACGCTCCCAGTTTAGGTCTAGAGGGACATCGATACGTAACGCCCCTAGACCCTAGTTTCAGAGCTTGATGGGTAGCATAGATCCACACCCCCAGTTCTCGTTTGTGGCTTAGGGGACGACGATATGTAACACCCCAAGACCACCAGTTTCAGGGACATGAGTGACATGCTTTAGGGGACGGCGATGTTACAAAATTTTAGTATTTTTAAAAATATTTGAAGTCATTTAATTTAAACATCTAAAATAAAATAAAACAACATTCTTAATTAAATAATGTCAATTTAACTTCCAAATCAACATTTACAATTCACAATCTATCCAAAATAATCTAAATATAAAAACATAATAAAATTAATAAATAAAAAAGTTAATTATTTTATTTTCGATCATGATGTTAGTTTTTATTTTTATTAATACAATTCCGGAATAATTGTTGTCCATAAATATAACTGTTGGAGACGTTAGTTTTTAACCAAAAATGAAATATGAATATGAAAATATCTATTAAAGTGTTCAATTTTCCACTCGAAATTTAAAGAGTATTCAGCTTTCCACAATGACATTATGAAATGATGGAAAAACCCTTATGATATCAGCAAAATTATAACGCTGTTAACGTTTGGATGGAAAAGTGAACATTTTTTTACTTCGAGTGGAAAACTGAACATTTTAATTTTTTTTTTAAATATTACTGTACTTTAATCAATTTTTGAGTGTAAAATTGATAATTTCCCAAAAAATATATATCATATTTGATGTTGGATGTCATGAGCTAATTCTCTTCAAATAAATTACTCAGTCAACTGAGTTTGGAGGTACTAGTTTGTTTAATTTGTAAAACTAAAATGTTTGAAGGTAGGACAATAAGATTGGAGTTCAAAATCCGTTCTTAAAAAAAAAAAAAAAAAAAAAAAGTAAGTTGTCTCAAAATTCAGTAATAAACAACTTTGACTAAAAAAAAAAAGGGATAATAGTGAAACTATACACATTTTTATCCAAACTTGCAACACATGCAATTGATGCAAGAACACAAACATTGAAAGGAATAGTTTGACTTTTTGAAATTTACTAGACAAAATATGGAACCTCTCTATCATGGCTTCTACGATTTTTATATTTTAATTAGCTCTTCTAGAAATACGTCTTTCTTGCACATCTCACATCGTCAAATTTATTAAAAACATTATCCAATATTTTTAATAATTGCAAACAATATATAGGAGGTTTTGGGTATATATAGACAATTAATTTTGCGGTTAGGGTGGGCAAATAACCTAGCTATACGAAATTAGGTACAACATCGGAATTAGAGATAATTTTAGTGAACTATATTAATAATAATAATAATAATAATAATAATAATAATAATAATAATAAATTTAGGAGATAAAATCATAAAATTGCTAAAATTGAAGGCTAAATTTATTTATTTATTTAAAAAAAAAAACCCTAAAATGGGGGAAAAATTCCAGGACATTCTTTGGTCTTAAAGCTACCTACCTCCATACATGAGTAGGACATTCTATAAATTTATGTTTAGATTTGCATGTTTCTGGAGTAAATTATCTTTGAGTTACCCATACAATGTCTTATTCTAACGTGAAAATTAAGAGCAATGATTTAAGAGAGGCTTCTTGAAAAACTCTGTTAACATTCACGAGGTCTAATTTCAAAAGTTGTGTTCTTGATTAAATTCGATTTTAAATTCGTTTCTCTCGTTTAAGGTTTTTCGTAAGGTGATTTTGTTTTTAGAGAATTATTAAAAAGTTTTTTTTGCCATGATTATTTCCTAAAAAAGGATAAGTTCCTACTGACTTTCGTAAATAGTCACAGTTTTCTAACATTTTTCCGATTTATTTAGTACACTAGTTATAAGTTTATTTTTATCATATTTATGTCCGTATTTTACCCATCTCCATTTTAATATTATTTTTTTGCACAAGTTTTCTGAAATCACTGTTAATTGTAAATAGTGAAATTTTCGATGTTCACGATTTTTTTTATTTTTTTTTATTTATAGGATTGGATATCAAGTATGTTAACGTGAACAATGATTTTTTAAGGTTTAGATATGTTAAAATATTGACATTGTAACTATGATTGACTGTAACATCCCTGATCTGGGGACGCCACCGGTAGGGAATAGGTCGTCCCATTCCCCTGAGCCTCTGACTATGGACAACATTAATACTCTATCTGGAACATAAACTCACGCATGAGACCTTGCCCGAAACAATAACATGAAATGCAACTTGATAGTTATGGCTTGCGTACTCAATAATGATTTTGTTTACAACTCTATTCATGGACACTTTATCTTTTTCATGTACAGACTCTGCTATACATAATGCATGATTCATAACTTTACTTGCCTCTGGTTGAACTATAACTCTACACTCGATCTGGTGGACTCAAACACCCTAGTGACTGCCATCAGTATCCGTCCTCTCAAGCTCGTCCTCCGGGGTTGTAGGTACTGCATTTTTGCATATAAGTCCCGATGATGAGCCTCGTGCGAAGGCACTACCTTTTAAGTCACGGAAGTCGCGGGAAACGGACGTCGGAAGGGAAAAGTCAGACATTGCATCTTGTTGGATTAAATTCGCTTGTTTAGCTTCGGGTTTGCTCGTTGGACCTCCGTTTCAAAATTATCCTTGGCCCAAAACCCCCGCAACCCACAGTAAGCCCACCAAGAGATCAACCCCACGCCCAAATACTCCAAGAATTCCCCCATTGCCAAGAACCCAGCCTATTTCTTGAACACCTCGCGCAAATACCTTGCAGGCAACCCTCTCACTCACGCACACAGCACACACTAACAGCCCCTCACACCTTGCACTCACGCACACAACACACACTAGCCAAAGCCCACGCCCATTAACAACAATAACCTCCCTCCACCAACTTATTCAAGCCATTTAATAGCCTCCACAAAAGCCACCTCCTAATAAATAGCCTCCCCCAACCAAGTCAAACATAACATCAAGCCTCCACCCACACAAACCCTACGCCATTTAACAAAGCCACCTCACATCCCATTTTCAACATCAATCATCCACAAAACTACAAAGATTTAGCCTCCCAATTAATAACCTTCATCAATGCTAGCCTACCCAATTAATGCACCAACATTTTCCTATAAAAAGGACCAAAATTCATCCATCCTTCCCCTAGCTGATTCTTATAAAAACACCAAGAAAATAAGCCAACATATTCACGCACCAAGAGCAATTCACAGCAAGCCTTCACGCACCCTATTCCCTCTTTCACCTCTCCCAAATTGACCAGCAAACACCCTCCCCACTCACTGCCGAGAACAAGCCACAATGAACACACACCGCTCACGGTAACACCCACCAAAATAGACCCCTCGCACCTGCCACTACTTCACACCTCTGACCCAACAAATCAGCCTCCACTTCACGCATAAACCAGCTCTCCACGTGATCAGCAAACAACCCCTCACACACACTACCCTTCACGCACCTTATTCCCTCTTTCACCTCTCCCACATCGATCAGCAAACAGCCCATCACTCACTTAACATCACACAACTCATAAACTGCCCTTCAAAGCCCTCACGACCAGCAGCCTTTAAACCCTATGCAAATTCCCACATCGGTTGCGCACTCACAATAAATGAAAGCCCTCAAACCGACCTTACACCACTCATCAACTCATCACCCACAACATATAACCACTACTCCCACAGCGACAAAACAAACCAAATAAGCCATGCCCCTCTCCACACATTAAGCCCCTAAGAAATCGACAAAATCCACCCTAAGGCACTGCCACATCCCTTGCAAAATAGCGAACGCACAAGCCAAGTCATAGACCATGTCCTTCATAAATAAAGCCACGCTCACTAGCCTCCACGCAAGTCACCCACGTAACCACAAACCCTCATTCAACTCACGTCAACCAAAAAGCCCTCCATTCACCACAAACCCTTCACGCAAAAAGCCATCCATTCACCGCAAACCCTTCACGCTACTGCCCCTCATTCTTCACGCCCAGCGCAGCCACGTTGACCAAGACTCACGCCACACAATCACGATTAACTGCTCACTCTGGCCACGTGATACACATAAACACATAGCCCTAACCGACCTTCAGCAGCCCTCTTCAACACGTAAGCACACTTCACTCACAGGCTTCACACACAAACCGGCCTTCATTCACGCCAACACTACAACCAAAACTGTCCAGTAAAACCCGCAAAAATGCACCAAAAATTGCCCCGTAAAACCCACAAAATGTCACCAAAAACAGCCCCCGAATACCGCAAAATAGTGAGCCAACATCGCAACAGAAACCACAGCGAAACGGAGTAAAAAACGGCAGCCCAAACAGCGAAACAACGAAGGAAAATGTTGAACCATTGAACCAGAGGAGTTGCGGAGCATCAACCCTTCCGACGGTCGTGTAACGCACTTCCGAAAGACGACTTAAGAGGTTAGAACTGAGGGCACCCATCTTACTTATCCTCATTTATTTTTATTTATTTTTTTACTTTATTTCGCATGAGTATTGTGGATTGGTATGTGATATGACTTTGGGATGAATGGAATACATGTTCTCTCTTGTGGTATATCGGATGGAAACCCAGCCGTAAATTCCGTAGCCGAATCCGAATGGACGGTAGTGCGGTTTGTACTTGGGATACCATGCCACGTATCGCTTGAGAGACACACATATTTCGTTTCATCCAACCTTTTGTTTGAGCACGATTTAGTCGTTAGTATGTTATTTATTTATGCATGATTTAGTTATTTGCTTTCGCATTAGGAATTTAATTTACATTTATGTTTAGGTTGTTATTTATTTTTTCGTGTTTGATAATTCAATATGCTCATGAGATTATTGTGTGTTATCGTGTGTTTGCCGTTATGATGATTTAATTTTAAAGAATGCGAACTAGATATAGGTTATCTTTGAATATATATGTTGCGTAGATTCGGTTAAGTTATTGCACAAATTATTTCATTACAAGTGGCATAAGTAAGGGACCATTCCGAGCCCAACAGTTTGAGGTTTTCCCTTACGAGGGGCGAGTGCGGCCTCAAATCATTTTCCCGGTTCACACCGGGTGGCGACTCCATTATTTCTCCGGTTTAGTTCCCCCGTGGGCTACTCCGTACTCCCAACCGGGCCGCGAGCCTGGAACAGCGTCGCCGATTTATGTGTTCTACAGTCTGGCGACTCCACTAGGGATAGAGAATCGGCCCCAAAATAATGTCTTGTAGTGATTGTGATTTGTACTTAGTTAACCGTGTCTATAGTGGGTTGAATGGGTTTAATCAAAGGCATTATTAAAGCTAGGTGATGGATTGGTGTCTTCTTTTTTTCACTACCTTTCTATAAAGAAAAGCTGTGAAGGCACCTAGATAATCATTACCCATAGCCCACTGTGACAGACTAATTTGGAGGACTTGTTGTTTATTCCTGTCACCAAGGCGATAAGAGCCTAGGAGGCTTGGGTATTTAAGAGAGTTCGCTCTACCCTCCCTCTGGGGAATCTACAATAGGAAATCCATTTGACAGTTAGTCAAACATCATAACTCGTTGGCACGTACCGTAAGGTATAAAAAAGGTGCGCTCACTTAGTCACTCGAACCCTTGAGTGGGGAGAACTAGTTGTGGGCAATCCTTCGCCAGCGAGAGCCTTTGTCTACACTCCCGTAAACCCACACGTAGACCATAGTTGTATGACCAATAGAAACTATTTCCTTGTGCTTACGTTTATGGACCATCATCATTTGGACTCAGTTAGACTTCTTGTCAGAAAATCGAACTTGTTGGGCCATTTAAACTGGGATGAGTGCGTATATTATGACAATTAGGCTAAAGGTTTCTAAAATGCCGATGGGCCATCCTGTGTTTAGGCCCCTTATCATTGAAGTTGTTTAGCCATGTTATAGCAAAGGTGTAAACTTGTTGGGCCTTTTCAACTAGGACAAGTTTGCACCTTGCAATAATGTGATTGAAGCTTTAAAATGACAAGAGACTGACTTATATATCTCATACATCGCACGCATCTCATGTTGGACAATTATGACCCATATCGTCACTATTTGTACAGATCATGGTGTTGTACAAATTAACTATGTGACAAAGGAAATTGCACTCTTATCATTTGTGATTAGATCACCTAGATATATAAATGATAGGAGGTCCTTATGACTTGTTCCTGGATTAAGAATGATATGAGACAGTATCAGTCCACGAAGGATGAATCATTAAATATCCCTAGTCAGAGTATTATCGAGATTGGACATCGATAAATACGTAAAAGACTAGTATTACACTTGTGCGTGTTTGTGAGGGCACAACATCATAGTTCCCATATATTTGGGTATATGATACTCATGCAAGTGTAATAGGAGGTTGTGTTTTACCGATGGTAAGGGAAACAGCTTCGCTCTGGATAGACCCCCTCGGAATTCCATTGGTAGTATGATTATGTGTCTATGGAAGTCCGAAATCAGGGTAGGTGTATTTGGTCTTAACCTGAGACTTGCACCGCTAATACTTGCGACAATCAATATACTTTGGTTTTGGTCGTCCAGGGCTTTAACAGGTTCTGTGTACGCCTCTGTTGGGTATATTGAGAATCGTAGTGTGTTGGGTGTGATGTCAAGACGGAAGTATCACTCCAGTCATATGGAGATGATGATCGCGTAGGGATACAGAACTGGTTCTCTAAAAAGGTTGCAACCGTCGGGATAATATGACTTGGTCATGATTATCCGATAATAAAGAGACTAGTTGCTCGTAATCCGATATATGCTTCGTATGGGGCAGACATTGTACCAGCCTCAGGCCTTGCATGTGATCATCCGATACTGGATCGAAATACGCAATACTACGTATACTACGCCTGATATAGATCCTTATATTCCTGTAAGGATATTTCTAGAGAATTGGGAGGCATGGCACTTTGCTAGAAGCCAACCTTGTCTTGTAAATCGGTATAAATGTAGTACGAGGTACTTACGTGTTCGGATAGTCCGACGACCGTATTTACTGCCAACATATCCGGGGATCTCATGGGTCGCTTCCCGAAGATTCACCGATGATGTATGACTCACACTTTAATTAATCTGGGATTAATTAGACGAGAGAGGAAATTAATCTGAGATTAATTGCGGAGATATTTTATCTGGGATAAAATATCATTTAATGAGAGGAAACGATTAATTTGGAATTAATCGATAAATTAATATATTCGATATATTAAACGAAATTGAATTTCGACGCGGAATTAAAATTAGATTTTAATTCGGGCGAATGAATTAATTTAGGATTAATTCGTTAGCGACGTGAATAGTGATTTCGCTAGGCATAATCATTAAATTACGTCGCAATAGAAAATTCGTTAATTTGGAATTAGCGAACCCGAGCCCGAGATTGTTTGCGAGCGCATTCACATTTCTAATTCGAGTGCGGCACGCAAGTCAAATCAAGCGTCAAATCGCTACTCGCATCAAGCGTCAAATCATTAGTCACTTTGAGTGATGTGACAACTTGTCACATTGATTGATTGAGTGATGTGACTTTATGGAAGTGGTTGAAAGCTTTTTGAAAGCTTGATAGACATATATTATTATTAATATTTGGTATATGTTGAATTGATTTGAGAATCAATTAACCTTTTTTTACACATTTTTCCAACTCTCTCTCTTCTCTTTCTTCTTCCTCTCACACGCCCAAGGGGCTGAAAATTTTCTTCTGTTTCTGGTTTGCAAAAACCATGAGATAGGAAGCAAAAGTGTTTGGTTTTTGTGGCAAAAATCAAGAGAGCTAGCACTCCGAGAGACATGCGAAGGTGATAGGAAGTCTACCCATGAGCTTGGAATCGTTTGATGAAGCTTGGAGCTTGATGGAAGACCTCAAAAGGCCGAAAATGGTGGACTGCAGCAGCTCATTGCCGAGCATGATAGTAGGCAGAAAACCGAATTTTTGTTGCCTCCCGCGTCGCTCAACCGATCGATGTGAGTATTCCGTAACTCCCTCGATGTATTCCCACTTATATTTCTTGCTTTATATTCGATCCTTGGGGCCGTAGAAACTCCAACAATGGTATCAGAGCGATTGAAAAGCATGAAATTTAATTAGGGCTTAAAATTTGGGTAAATGTATTTGAGAATGTTTTAATGAAATTGGATGAATTAGTATGATTAAATATGTTTTAATTGAAGATTGATTGGATCAATTTGATGAAATGTTGTTTGGAACAAATTTCCTCAAATTTTTGTGTTGGCCGAATGTCATGCCCAAATTTGACTTGGTGAATTTTTGATTTTAATCATTGGATGAGTTTGAATCATGTTGGGTATGTTGATTTATGTCGATTGTGGATTTAATTGGATTGAAACCGAATCGGATATAAATATCCCCAAATTGCCGAGAACAATATAAGCATGATTGGGTTTGATTTTTTGATAGAATGTGTTGGACATGTTTTGTTATTGATGAGCATGATTAATTAGGCTAATTGGTGTTTTGGAAATGTTAATTGGGTAATTAATTATGTTATACACTTTAGGTAATTAAATTGGGAATTTGGAATCTGGTAATTTAATTATTTGGGCCTAATTTTGGAAATTGGACTTTGAAAGTTGTAAATGGACTTATTGGGCTTGGTTGTACTAAGTTGGGTTTAGGAAAAATTGGTTGGATCCAATTGGGCCCAAAACCGCTTCCATAAAGTCCAAATGCGACTAATGGACCTTTAAAGTTTAATTGGGCCTAATGGGCCTAAATTGATTTCTGGGCTTATGGGGTAACTCCCGGATTGGATTTTGGTTATCGGTTTGACCCGAGTTGACCGAAAGTCCACACCTTAAGAAATTAATTAAAAGCCCATTGGACTTTAATTAAATAAATGTTGGACGTTAATCGGGCTTTGAGACCCGTAACGATTAAATTTGGAATTTAAATCGTAAGGGTTCGGTAAATAAAGTGTGATATTTAATTTGAATTAAGTAAATGGATTAGTATTAAATACAAATTGAATTGGATTTAATTATGTAATTTAATTTAATTCAAGAATTCGTATTTTGAGTACTTATTCGCAAAACGAGTTTGACTCGAGCAAAATCAAATCGTTGTTTGAACATTGGATGGTTGATTAGATTGATTGATAACATGCTTTGTGAATACATGGTTGCGATGCATGAATAATGTATATCGGATGGATATTAGATGGGTGGGGCAATTTTAGAAATTGTTGTAATAAATTTGGAATTTATTAATTGGACCTGCGTGTCCAGCCTTATTACCTCTTTATTCTTTGTATTCTCTTCTCACTTATTCCACTCAATGTAAATGAGGTTTCTTTAGAAGTGTAGTGCAACGGGTAGAAGTAATACATGTGCTAGCGAGAGAGAGAAAGTTAGAGATTTGATATAGGATCAATGTGTAAAGTATCCATCCGCATATCATTATTATTTTATTATACGTGCTTTATTATGTGTTAGAATGCATGTTTAAGGGTGTATGATGATGAGACCTTAACAAAGATAATAAATTGGTTGCCAATTTGCACTCGAAAAACCCTCGTAAAATATTAAGCGTTTTTCCTTCCATTGAGTGATTCTTACTCAAGATCCAAGACTGGCATTGGCTTGTTGGCCAAAGTCAAGGCCTTTGTCCGTCGATGATGTGTTTGAATCACGAGAGCTTTTTTCCATATCGGTGTCTTGTCCAAGTTGTGGTTTGTTGGCCAAAGTCAAGACCACTTCTTGTCCATCGACATTGATTACGAAGCTTTCCATGGTCAATGGGTCGCGCTTAACTGGGATCACTAAGTTTGTTGTGCCAAAGCCAATGCTTAGTTGATTCAGAGGAAAAAAGGTTAGGCAATATATTGGATATATTGGCATATATATTGTATATATGTTTCGGACTTGGATGTCCCCCTACTGGATCTAGGAATTGGATTGGATCCAATTGATCTTAGAGATCTACCTAGTTAATTATCATACAATTTGTTGGCCAAAGTCAAGATTGTGTGATATTTAACGGGATCCTAGCCCGCTAGGAAACACGGTTTCCCGAGTACTCGACAGAGGGTTAGAGGCTCGCCGAAAAATAGTGGGAGGCAAGAATTAAATTTGCAATATTCGTTTAATTACAAGCCATACGCGCTCAAAACAAATATCATTCGTCAAATATATTAAATGTTAGTTGGACTAATATTTAAATTGTTGTTTTAATAAAACAGTTGGACTATATTCAAACAATTAAAGTATAGTTGATTAATATAGTTGGACTATAATAATCAATATAATAAATAGTACCGAAATCGTTGATTAAATAGTTGGACTATTAGAATCAAGATAAAATTGAAAGATTGACATTTAAGACATAATCCTAGGGAAAATGTATTTAAATGGTTTAATTTTCAAATTGGGAATAATTTTCAGGATGGTCCTGGAAACTAATAAGTTACTTTATTTGATATGCAATATCACATCAGTATCAGTTTGGGGGCGAGGCCCGCATCAATATTAGTTTGAGGGCGAGGCCCACGTCAGTATCAGTTTGGGGGCGAGGCCCGCATCAGTATCAATTTGAGGGCGATGCCCACGTCAGTATCAGTTTGGGGGCGAGGCCACCATCAGTATTAGTTTGGGGGTGAGGCCCACATTAGTATCAGTTTGAGGGTGAGGCCCGCATCAATATCAGTTTGGAGGCGAGGCCCACATTAGTATCAGTTTGGGGCGAGGCCCACATTAGTATCAATTTGGGGCGAGGCCCACGTCAGCATCAGTTTGGGGGCGAGGCCCACATCAGTATCAGTAAGGGTTGAGGCCCACATCAATATCCGTCTGGGGCGAGGCCCACATCAGCATTGTCAGTATCAGTTTTGGGGATGAGTCCCGGGGGCGAGGCCCACATCAGTATCAGCATCAGTTTTGGGGATGAGTCCCTGGGGCGAGGCCCACATCAGCATTGTCAGTATCAGTTTTAGGGATGAGTCCCGAGGGCGAGGCGCACATCAGTATCAGTATCAGTTTTGGGGATGAGTCCCGGGGGCGAGGCCCACATCAGTATCAGTATCAGTTTTGGGGATGAGTCCCGGGGGCGATGCCCACATCAGTGTCAATATCAGTTTTGGGGATGAGTGCCGGGGGCGAGGCCCACATCAGTATCAGTATCAGTTTTGGGGATGAGTCATGGGGGCGAGGCCCACATCAGCATCAATATCAGTTTTGGGGATGAGTCCCGGGGGCGAGGCCCACATCAACATCAATATCAGTTTTACCGGGTATGGCACTCCGGATATGGAGACACACCAACATCAGTATCAATTTTGCCGAGTATGGCACTCCAGGTAGGGAGACACACCCACATCATCATCAGTATCAGTTTTGCCGGGTATGGCACTCCGGGTATGGAGACACACCAACATCAGTATCAGTTTTGCCGGGTATGGCACTCCAGGTATGTAGATATCATAGCGACACCTCGGGTATGGGGTTTAGCACGTCAGGTACGGCACTCCGGGTATGAAGATATCACAGCGACACACTCACTAGCCTCTACGCAAGTCACCCACGTAACCACAAACCCTCATTCAACTCACGTCAACCAAAAAGCCCTCCATTCACCACAAACCCTTCACGCAAAAAAAGCCCTCCATTCACCGCAAACCCTTCACGCTACTGCCCCTCATTCTTCGCGCCCAGCGCAGCCACGTTGACCAAGACTCACGCCACATAATCACGATTAACTGCTCACTCTGTCCACGTGATACATATCAACACATAGCCCTAACCGACCTTCGGTAGCCCCCTTCAACACGTAAGTAAACTTCACTAACAGGCTTCACACACAAACCAGCCTTCATTCATGCCAATACTACAACCAAAACTGTCCAGTAAAACCCACAAAACTGCACCGGAAATTGCCCCATAAAACCCACAAAACGTCACCAAAAATAGCCCCCGAATACCGTAAAATAGTGAGCCAATACCGCAACCATAAACCGCAGCGAAACAGAGTAAAAAATGGCAGCCCAAACAGCGAAACAGCGAAGGAAAATGTTGAATAAGTGAACCGGAGGAGTTGCGGAGCATCAACCCTTCCGACGGCCGTGTAACGCGCTTCCGAAAGATGACTTAAGAGGTTAGACCTGAGGGCACCCATCTTACATATCCTCCTTTATTTTTATTTATTTTTTACTTTATTTCGCATGAGTATTGTGGATTGGTATGTGATATGACTTTGGGATGAATGGAATATGTGTTCTCTCTTGTGGTATATCATATGGAAATCCAGACGTAAATTCCGTAGCCGAATCCGAATGGACGCTAGTGCGGTTTATACTTGGGATACCATGCCACGTACCGCTTGAGAGACACACATATTTCATTTCATCCAACCTTGTTTTTTAGCACGATTTAGTCGTTAGTATGTTATTTCTTTATGCATGATTTATTTATTTGCTTTCGCATTAGAAATTTAATTTACATTTATGTTTAGGTTGTTATTTATTTTTTCGTGTTTGATAGTTCAATATGCTCATGAGATTATTGTGTGTTATCGTGTGTTTGCCGTTATGATGATTTATTTTTAAAGCATGCGAACTAGATATAGGTTATCTTTGAGTATATATGTTGCGTAGATTCGGTTAAGTTATTGCATAAATTATTTCATTACAAGTGGCATAAGTAAGGGACCATTCTGAACCCAACGGTTTGAGGTCTTCCCTTGCGAGGGGTGAGTGCGGCCTGAAATCATTTTCCCGGTTCAGTTCCCCCGTGGGCTACTCCGTACTCCTAACCGGGCTGCGAGCCTAGAACAGCGTTGCCAATTTCTGTGTTCTACAGGGGTCCTGCAAAATAAAACACTAGGAGGGGATTAGATCGTTTGAGCGATCTAAGTGAGTGGACAATATAAAATAAAATCTGAAATACTGTTGCGAAGATGTTGGGTTTTAAAACCAAAATTCAGAAATAACTTAAACAGAAAATCTCTTTTCTGGTCTGAAAACTCCGAATTTATCTATGAAAATCTTTCTGAAAACTCTTTTGTAAAACTTATCTTTTCTGAAATTCTCTTTCATAAACTGAAAACGATTTCCTTTCTTTCTAGAAAAATTTTCTAAACCTGCTTTTCTTTCTTATAAAACTGATGTTTTCGGAAAACTTTCTTTTCTAAGAACCTTTTTTTGTAAACTGTAACTGAAAACTATTTCTCTAATCTGTATCTGTCTTTGAAAAATCTGACGTATGGGGGCGTTACGTATCACCTTCCCCCCATACGCCTAACTAGAGCCAGGAATGCAGATCCATGACTTTGGGGCGTTACGTATCGTCGTCCCCCAAGCCACTGAACTAGAACTGGGGGTGCGGATCTATGCTACCCTTCAAGCTCTGAAAACTAGGATCTATGGGCATCTGTCCTCCCTAGTCTTGAACTAGAATCTGGGGGCGTTACGTATCGCCGTCCCCCAAATCCTCTATATGTGCACATGTGCTGTCTGTCAATTCCAAGTCTGTAGCAAGTTACATACTGAGTGGGTTTTCCCCCATGCCTCGAAAACCATAAACTTGTGTTCTAAAAATATTTCATTTCTAAATCATTCTCAAAACATGCTAAACAAAATGTAACTTATAATAAAATCGACTAACGCCCTAAGAGCGAAACATAAGTATGATATATACAATAATATAATGAAAATTAACATAAAAGACATTGTCCACTCACAGATTTGAAGTTCCGCTAGAATAGCGTCACTTTGCCGAAATATTTTGTGGTTCCTATGATGATCTACAGTTGATGACTGGATTAGAAAGTGAGTTGGGGAATATATTCTGAATTAAACTAAGTTTATCGATTTAAGTACTTTCTATTGCTTCCAAACGTAACGTACGTATATGATGGTGTATTGTATATATACGAGCTCATACGAGACCCTTAGGGTGGTCTCTAACACGCTAAGGTGGATCTGGAATGAATTAAAATAAATTTGGGGAAGTTTTGGTATTCGCGTCGCGAAACAGATACTTGCACGTCGCGAAGCTCTCAATCCAGAAACGAATGTTAAATTTTCCAGATTTTCCAGGTTTCTAACTTGCTTTTCATTACCTAATTTACTCAATGCATCACCAACACTTGAACACTCTTCCAAACTTCAAAACTCATCTAATATCTCCACTCAAGCACAAACCATAATCATTAATTATCAAACTTAATATCCTCAATATAACCATATACAAATAAATCTCATTACAAGTTTATACTCTCAAAATACTTCTCCAAAATGTATGCTATCCACTAACCCAAAATTAATTATGCTATTCTCATTATTAGGGTAACATAAAAAGTGAAATCAAGGCTTCACTTTCTTGCCCAAAATTGAAATTAGAAGGTATAAAAGAGAATAAAGAGCTTACTTGTCATGTGGTATGCTTGAAAGCATTATCAATTACTCCAAGAGTGGCATGAGAAGAAAAGAAAAGAGAAAAAAAATGGGGAAGGCTTCCCACATCTCCCTCACGTTTTTTTACTTATAAGAAAGATGAATGAATAATGTTCTATTTATAGAGTAAAGGCTGATTTTTGTGTTGTTAATGAATGGTCCACATCTTGCCACATCACCCAATTTCTAGTTAATTCTCGAAATTACTGTAGTAGTCGCGGAATTTTTATCACCCAATTTTATCACAGAACTTGGCATTGTGCCTAGTATTACGGATTCGATCCAATTATACTGTGATAATAACGGAGCCATCGCACAGGTTTAGGAGTCGAGGGCGCATTCCAAGTCTAAACACGTGGTAAGGAAATACCGCGTAATTAGAGAGATTATTGAACGAAAAGACATAGTGGTCTTGAGGGTTCAAGGACAAGAAAACATAGCAGACCCGCTTACCAAGACCTTAGCTCCTAAGTTATTTGATAAACATATGGAGGAGAGATGAGACTGCGGTACCATCCAATTTGGCACTAAGCAAGTGGGAGTTTGATGGAGTTGGTGCTTGGAGTGCCAATCCGAATGGTACATTTTATTATTTAATAATAAAATAACTACATTTTTCATTTCATACCTTATTAATGGTGTTGTCATTATGCGTATTAGATTGATGTATAGATATACTAAGAATGACATTGACCTTAGAATAGTTTTGACACTAGGCGTAAACTATTCTTAAAGTAAATATTCTTAGTCGTTTGTTTTGGAATACAGTCGAATTCCTGTAACTTAGAAGAATGGCACATGTCGTATATTGGAATTGGAGTTCCAATGGTTTAACTGTTAGACAATTATGACCCATAGCGTCACTATTTGTAAAAGACATTGTGGTTTTTGTACAAATTAATTATGTAGCAATGAAATTGCATTTTATCATTTTGTAATTTGATTACTTAATATATATAAATGATAAAAGTCCCTATGATTAGTTCCGGATTATAAGATATGAGACAGTATCAATCCATAAAGGCTCAATCATTAAATATCCATAGTCGTAGTATTATCGAGACTGGACATCGATAATGCGGAATAGACTAGTATCGTACTTGTGCGTGTTATGGAAGCGTAACGACATAGTTCTCATATATTTAAGTATTGGATACTTATGCAAGTGTGATAGGAGGTTGTGTTTACCGATGGTACGGAAACAGCTTCGCTCTAGAGAGACCCCGCAGAATCCCATTGGTAGTATGAATATATGTCTATGGGAATCCGCATCAGGGTAGGTGTATTTGGTCTTAACCTGAGACTTACATCGCTAGTACTTGCGACAATCAATACGCTTTGGTTTTGGTCGTCCAGGACTTTAACAGGTTCTGTGTACGCCTCTTCTGGGTTTATTGAGATTCGTAGTGTATTGGGTGTAATGTCAAGATGGAAGTATCACTTCAGTCATATGGAGATGATGATCACGCAGGGATACAAAACTGGTACTCTAAATGGTTGCAACCATCAAGATAATTCAAAAAGGTCATGATTATCCGATTTAAAGAGACTAGTTGCTTGTAATTCGATATATGCTTCGTACGGGGTAGACACTATTCCAGCCCCAGGCCTTGCATGTGACATCCGATACTGGATCGCTATACACAATACTACGAATACTACACCTGATATAGATTATATAATCCATTAAGAATATTTCTAGAGAATTGGGTATGCACGGTGCTTTGCTAGAAGCCAACCATGTCTTGTAAATCGGTAAAAACATAGTACGAGGTACGTACGTGTTCGGATAGTCCGACGACCGGATTTACTGCTGTAGGCACTGCATTTTTGCATATAAGTCCCTATGATGAGTCTCATTTGGAGACACTACCTTTTAAGTCACGGAGGTCACGGAAAACGGACATCGGAAGGGGAAATTCAGAATAAACAAGGTTCATTGTTTTCGTTCGTGCTGCGTTCGTGTATACGTTCGAATGCCAAACAGATTGCGGGCGTTCGTGCCGCGTTCGAACGGTGTCGGTAATTCTGGTTTTGCTGCTAGCCTCACATCAAGCCCAATTCGCCCAAGCCTTGGCCCACACGCCCAAGCCCACTTAAAACACATATTTAACACATGGTGAAATCAGAACAAATCTAAAAATCACATACCAAATTAAATAAACATTAAAATCAATCAAATATTTTAATTCCTTAATTAAAATATTCACCCACCAATTACACAAGATTCCTTCCTAACTAAACAAAATGACATACTAAATTAAAAAGATGTCATGCCTAATTAAAATCAATTATAACAAATTAAATATTTTGTATTCCTAATCTAGCCCAAATTTGTCCCCCCCTCAATCTTTGACTTTCCTTGCTCAACACAAAATCAAATCCATTCCTTGTGAGACAAGGTGAAACCCTAGCCATTCTCTATATAAAAAACCCCTAACCAAGACATGATGGCCCCTAGCTCATTCATACAAGAAAAGCCTCTCCTAGTTCATTCACACAAGAAACACCCAAGCTTATTGACACAACTCTCCCTCACTCTCAATAACCGAAGATCACAAACCAAAGAACCCTCATTGCCTTGACCAAAACACATCCTGAACAGCCCCTTTACCTCATCAAAACAGCCCCCCAACCACACCATAACACCACCGAAAATCACACACAAAACAGTAGCCAAAACATCCCAAAAACAGTAACTAAGATACACCAGCAAAGCGGCAGCGAATCGGAGTCAAAACAGCAGCGAATCGGAGTCAAAAGAGTAGCTTGAGCAGTGGAACAGCGAGGAAAGGTGTGAACCTGTGAACCGGAGGAGTTGTGGAGCATTCCCCCCTTTCGACGACCGTACACCGTACTACCGAGAGACGACATAAAAGGTTAGACCTGAGGGCACCTTGTATTTATTATCTTTCATTTGTCTTTTATTTATTTTGATATATTTTTTTATTGCATGAGATTCATTTTGTTGAGGCATGATGTGAATTCCGGATAAACGGAATGCATGTTCTCTTTTGTGGTATATCGGATGGAAAACCGGACGTAAATTCCGTAGCCGAATCCGAATGGACGGTAGTACGGTCTGCACTCGGGTTACAACTCCACGTACCACTTGAGAGATACATATATCCGTTTCATCCAAACTTGTTTGAGCATGATGTAGTTAGTACGTTATTTATTTATTTAGCCTGATTAGGCCTAGTGCGTTATTTATTCTTAAGCATGATTTAGTCCTTAGTATGTTAATCTTTATGCATGATTTAGATCCATGTGATTAGATATGTCGTTGTTGTGATCCTGTTTGAATGCGTATCTAAAACCATATGAATGTATGCAATCTGCCAGTTCCCGTTCGAACGCGTCATCGAACGCAACTCAAACGCGAACCTTCTGTTTACCATTCGAACGCGTTATCAAACGCTACTCGAACGCGCATGCATTTTGTATCATCAGGTCTGGTCCCGTTCGAACACGTTATCAAACGCTACATGAACGCGAACCTTCTGTTCACCGTTCGAACGCGTTTACGAACGCACACACACTGAACTGAGTCTGTCTCATCATATTTCATGCACAATTGCCTATTGGGTGATCTCCCTTGCATTATGTAGCCAATCATATTATTTGTATTCCTGCATTTATCCATTCGATGTATTCATGAGATAGTACTCAAGCATGATTAGGTTGTTCTTAGTTTTCCATATCATATGATTGGAATATGTTCATGAGATTGCCATGTGATGTTGTATGTTGTGATGATTAATTTCATGCATGTGAATTTAGAAGAATGATACTGTTGGAAATAAGTGTTACTTAAACTTGATTAAATTATTACATAAATCCTTTCATTACAAGTGACATAAGTAATGGACCATTCCGAACCCAACGGTTTGAGGTCTTCCCTTGCGAGGGGTGAGTGCGGCCTTAAATCTCATTTTCCCGGTTCACACCGGGTGGCGACTCCATTATTCTCCGGTTTAGTCCCCCGTGGCTACTCCGTACTCCCGACCGGGCCGATGCGTCGCCCCAGATCCTGTGTTCCCACAGTCACCAACATATCCAGGGATCTCTTGGGTCGCTTCCCAAAGATTCACCGATGACGTATGATTCGAACATAATTAATCTTGGATTAATTACAGAGATATTTTATCTGGGATAAAATACTAATTGAAGAGGGAGAAACAATTAATTTGGAATTAATCGATAAAATAATATATTCGATATATTAAACGAAATTAGATTTCGACGCGGAATTAAAATTAGATTTTAATTCGGGCTAACGAATTAATTTAGAGTTAATTCGCTAGCGACATGAATAGTAATTTTGCTTGGCATAATTATTTAAGTAAATTTGATTTAATTATGTAGCAACGGAAAATTCTTTAATTCGGAATTAACGAACCCGAGCCCGGGATGTGTTTGCGAGGCCACTTTGATTTAGAATCAAGTGCGGCCACAAGTCACATCGCTCGTCACATCGCACGTCATTCAAATGATAGATGTCAACTCACTTTTTGGTGATTGACATGCAGTCACTATTCATGAAAGAAGTGGTTGTGAGGCTTTAATGCAAATTTTGGCTCCAAATTTTTGGTTTGACTTTTTGAAAGATATACCAAAATTTGGTAAAGGTTTTTCATTATTGTTTTTAGAAAACAAATACACAAAAAAATTGAAATCTCTCTCTCTCTCCCATTTTGCTCAAGTCGTGAGCTTCTCCACCAAGGAAAGGAAATTGTTTTCTTTCATCTCTTGCTAGCACATTCAAGAATCAATACAAGGTGATAGGGAAACCAACCTTGGAGCTTGGAATCACAAAGACAAAGCTTGGAGCTTGGACTTGGACCTTGGACCTTGGCCGAATACCATAAAGGATTCTTGGAGTTCATTTTTCTTCTCAACACATCTCAAATCCGTTCAATGTAAGTGTGTTTCCGCATCATTTCATTTGAGTATTCAATCTTTTCATTGCTTAAATATGATCTTGGGACTATAGTAGAAACCAACATTAACCCGATGTACCATGAGTTTTGGAAACTCGTATAGACATGTGGGTATTCATTGAAGTGAATACTGTATGATTCACATGTCATTCCTAATAGTTGGAAGTACACACCACCGTCAATAGGAATCTCCTTGAGTCGAGTAGGATATGTAATCCTTTAACTATAGGATAACATTGATTTTATGTGAGATCCTCCACACTTTGATGCATGTATGTCTGAAACCTTTCATCGTCTGGCCTCTAGATGTTCGTTGAGTATGGACTGATGCTCTCAGTAATCAAGTGAGAAGCAAGATAGGATCCATCGGCCCGTATTTATACCAAAAGAGGTTTAGGTATCCATGTTAGTAAAGTCACGATTCTTAAATCTTTGGCCAAAGTGGATCACCTGGGGTAGATCGCATCAGTTATGAAGAATCATGGATATGTCGACATGAGATTTGCACCTTGGAAACTTGACGATATATTCTATATTTCCTAAGCACAACTCAGATAGCCTACGACAGAGGGATTATTAAACATATGTGATGACCTCGACTTGTATAGTTTAGAAAGGTCGTTTGTGTTCTTCACGAATTCAGAGGTGGCCGAATTGCTTACATATTAGCTAGGCTTATATAACGAATGTGTCTAAACTTAGAGAGTCCCAATATGAAGATACTCGTTGAGCACTAGGGTAGCCGATTAATTTTGATAAAAGATAATATTTGATATTGTAATTATCAACTAAGATAATCAAGTGTTATTGGATAACATTGATTATTTACTTTAACCTAATTGGATTAATTGGATTAATTCAATAATTACACAAGGGCTTAATTGTAAAATCATAATTATCTCTACCATTTGAGGATATTATGGTAATTGTAAGTATGTAATAATATGTGGTTTTGGTTTGATTTAATTGGATTAAATCAAGGTGGCAAACATTTAACTAATCAATGGCTTGATTTAAGTAGATTAAATTAAAGTGGGAGACAATGGAGATTAGTCACACCTAATTATACATATTTGGACAAATTAGATTAAGCCCACTTTAAAGTTGATTACAACTTTTATTAATTAAAAATTGCCTAAGTTTTGCTATAAATAGCAAGCTTTATGAAGGTTTTAATTACAAGTACAAGTAAAAATACAAGCAAATTCTTAGAGAGATTAGCCTAAATTAGAGAAGTGTTTAGAGAAGCTTGTGAGGTCTCTACAACATTTCATTTAGGAGAAATCAAGATTGGATCTTGAAGTGAAGCTTGGTAGCATTAGAAACACATTGGAGGTTCTCCAACAATTTCAACAAAGGAGAAGTAGATTGGATCCTGCATCAAGCTTACTAGGTAATATTTGATCTTCTCAAAAGCTAAGTTCATTTGTGTATTAGATGCATGATCACATAGCTTAATGTTGAAATAAGGCTAATCAATTGTGTTAGGATACTTTAGAAGTATAAACACAACATTCTTATATTTAGGTAAAAAATGTTCATGTTGGACTTGGAACAATTAATTAGAGTTTGGAACTGTAGATTAAAGCTTAGAGCTATGGCTACCATTCCGACCCTATGGATTCCATAACTGCCCCAACAAGATCAACCTGAGCCGTCTATTTAGAAGACAATTGAACGCCATTGTCCTCTTTTAGTAACTTCGTCTTCTTCAAAGAACTCCAAAGATTCTCTTATTATCTGGAACTCGGTCCTTCAACACCATTTGTAGCTTGTTGATGACTCTCTTTATTTTGCCAAACAAGTAAGTTCTTCTTGAACATCCCTCTCCTTAATTTTATGTTTATGTTACTTGTGCTGCTCTGAATGTTCGTGTCTGTGCCTGGTTTCTTGGGATTTTTTACGATAATGGTGGTATGAGGGTGGGCTTATGTATGCGGGTGTATGTATATTATTTTTGTATATATGTGTGGGTATGCTCTTTCGGGGTTTGTTAGGTATAAGAGGCATGCGTTTCTTGATTTTGTGGATGCATTTCATATGTTTATGCTTGAAAGCTTACTATTCCGCCATTATTATTGTTGGACAAAATGACCCATAGCGTCACTATTTGTACAGATCACGGTGTTGTTGTACAAATTAACTATGTGACAAAGGAGATTGTAATCTCATCATTTGTGATTAGATCACCTTAGATATATAAATGAAGAGAGGTCCCTATGATTAGTTCCTGGACTGAGAATGATATGAGACAGTATAAGTCCCCAAAGGTTTAATCATTAAATATCCCTAGCCGGAGTATTATCGAGACTGGATATCGATAATGCGGAATAGGCTAGTATTGTACTTGTGCGCGTTGTGAGGGCACAACGGCATAGTTCTCATATATATAAGTATTGGATACTTATGCAAGTGCGATAGGAGGTCGTGTTTCACCGATGGTACGGGAAACAGCTTCGCTCTGGATAGACCCCTCGGAATCCCATTGGTATTATGACTATGTGTCTATGGGAGGCCGAAATCAAGGTAGGTGTGTATAGTCTTAACCTGAGACTTACATCGCTAATACTTGCGATAATCGGTAGACTTTGGTCTTGGTGGTACAGGGCTTTAACCGGTTCTGCGTACACCACTTCTGGGTTTATCAGAGAGTCGTAGTGTATTGGGTGTGATGTCGAGACGGAAGTATCACTCCAGTCATAGTGGAGATGATGTCACGCAGGATACGGTATTAGTGCTCTTAAGTGCTAGCCGGCCATCGGGATATTATGACAAGGTCATGTATATCCGATTATAGAGACTAGTTACCAGACATCCGATATGTGCTTCGGACGGGGCAGACACTTATCCAACCCCAGCCCTAGCACGTGACTATCCGATACTGGGCCGATATACGCAATACTACGGTATACTACGCTTGATACAGATCTATATATTCCTGTAAGAATATTTCTGGAGAATTGGGTAGGCATGGCACTTTGCTAGAAGCCAACCTTGTCTTGTAAATTGGTATAAACGTAGTACGAGGTACTTACGTGTTCGGATAGTCCGACGACCGTATTTACTGCCAATATATCCGGAGATCTCATGGGTCGCTTCCTGAAGATTCACCGATGACGTATGACTCGCACTTTATTAATCTGGGATTAATTAGAAGAGAGAGATAGAATTAATCTATGATTAATTTGATGAGAGAGAAAATTAATCTGGGATTAATTACGAAGATATTTTATCTGGGATAAAATATTAATTAAAGAGAGAGAACGATTAATTTAGAATTAATCGGATAAAATAATATATTCGATATATTATATGAAATTAGATTTCGACGCGGAATTGAAATTAGATTTTAATTCGGGCGAACGAATTAATTTAGAATTAATTCGTTAGCGACGTGAATAGTGAATTCGCTAGGCGTAATCATTTAATTACGACGCGACGGAAAAATTCGTTAATTTGGAATTAGCGAACCCGAGCCCGAGAGTGATTGCGAGCGCATTCGTATTTCGAATTCGAGCGCGACACGCAAGTCACATCAAGCGTCAAATCGCTAGTCGCATCAATTGTCAAATCACTTGTCACTTTGAGTGATGTGATGTGACATGACATGTTGTCACTTTATTAAAGTGACTTGATGTGATAAGTAAAAGTGAAAGGTGATGGAAAAGCATTATTGCTTTTGCTTTTGACCTTTTGACTTTACTTTTTGAAAGTAAAAGGTGGTAATTGCTTTTATTAATTTTTGAAATTATTAAAACCATTTACACTTTCTCTCTTTCTTTATTATATTCGAAAATAAGGGTTTAAAAAGGGAGATTCACGTTTCTCTCTCTAAGTCCACGTTTTAGGGTTTTGTTTTGGACAAAAATAAAAGCTTCTCTCTCTCTCACGGTCTCCTTGGCCGATTCTTCTTCATTTTTCTGGTTTGGACACACAAAATGGAGAAGCTAATGATCTTGTTGCAAGATCCTTGTGCTAGCACACCATATGGGTTATATTAAGGTGATAGGGAAGTGAGTTTGTGAGCTTGGAATCTCAAAGCTTGGAGCTTTAATGGAGGTCTTTAATGGCCGAAATTTTGAGGATTTTCACAGCCCAACACCGTGCAGTTCAGTAGCTCCAAGATGGCCAAAACCGAGCTTGATGGAGGAAGAAAAAGACTTGTGTTCTTTGCATCTCAAACCAATCATTGTGAGTATATGTTTCCGCCATTATTCCTTGATGTATTCATGCGATTTTATGCTTGATTTGGATGATTCTTGGGACCTAATTAGGAACTCAACAATTATAGCGTTTTAGAGTTTTTTTAGGGTTATATACTCGGTAGGGATTAAGATGATTACCCTAATTTTAATGTGCATTATTAATCTAGTCTGTGAACTAACTTCTCGCCTCGGGTCATGCCTTGCTAGGAATGTCAGACTCCGAGTCTTTCTCCCTCACTCCACTTAACACATTTCCTCCCACTATGCCACTGAGGCTCGAGGTCGTGCACAACTTAGGATCAGAAAGTCCCGATGACTACAACACCACACCGACCGCATCAGAAGAAGAAAGACAAGACACCAAAAAGGGTCACCCGACCTAAGCCAAACCACCACCACCCCGAGCTCGACTTTGTAAACATAGACATGGATTGAGCCTCATCAATAAACGAAGCTGGCTTGTAGTAGCTAAGTGAAAGATTTAATATCCCTGAGGCAGTGAAGGCTTCGTAGTCCCAAACATTTACAAGTATGAGGTAATAAATTGATCTTATCTCTTCCTTTAGACTGATTTGCATAACCTTCTAACATTCGTGTCATTTGCAGCCTGTTGGGGGTGATATCCCAAAAGTCCACTACGAAGCCTGAGCCAGGGTAAAGAAGACATTTGAATATAGAGGCCACTATTGCGACTCGTTAAACCTTCGGCTCTGGCTGACTCGGGTCTCATTCTGAGTACTCCTCCCCCTAGTCCAAACAGACTGGTACGTTCTAACTCCCCCATGAATTTCCATGTTTTCTAACCTCATTAAACCATGCTACTTTTGGTAACTACTATATGGGCAAGGGCCACAATTCCATTTTCTGGGATACATAGTCAGTGCACGAGTCATCGAAGCAAACCCGCAGAAAATCAAAGTAGTATTGGACTTAAAACCCTGAGGATGGTCAAAGAAGTACATAGTTTAACGAGTCAGGTGGCGGCACTAAACCGATTCGTCTCTAAAGCCACCAACAAGTGTCATGTCTTCTTCCAACTGATCAAGAAGGCCAGAAAAGAAGTCAGCTGGACAACTGAGTGTGTGGATACATTCCAACAACTCAAAGAGTACTTGGCCCAACTTCCACTATTGGCGAAACCGATCCCAGATGAGACATTGTTTCTATACTTAGCTGTCTCTGAGTATGCTGTGAGTTCGGTGTTAGTGCAGGAAGTGGATGAAATCCAAAGGCCAGTGTATTATACAAGTAAGACCTATTGGATGAGGAAACTCAGTACCCAACTCATGAGCTGGTGGCTTTATCCTTGGTCACTGCGGCGAGGAAGTTGCGCCCCTATTTTCAAGCCCACCCTATCGGGGTATATACCGACCATCCATTGAGACAGATACTGCACAAGTGTAGGCACTGTATTTTTGCATATAAGTCCCGATGATGAGCCTCACATAGAGACACTACCTTTTTAATTGTGGAAGCCGCGGGAAACAGAAGTCGGAAGGGAAGAGTCAAGAATTGACACAGTATTGGAATTAATTCGTTTGTTTATGCTTCGGGTTTGCTTGTTGGACCTCCGTTTTAAAACGAACCCTTAGCCCAAACCTCCACAAACCACACACCAAGCCCACACATCAGCCCACCAAAATGGACCAAACTCACGCCCAAGCCACTCTAAGTCACGCCCATTCACATTCCAAATTAACAAAAATCACACATTAAACACATGCATAAATCAAGCCAAATCCCCTTCCCAAATTAAAGAAATCCCATGGATCCCTTTCCTAATCAAAACCAAATCATATCCCTAACTAAAAGAGAAGAAATCAAATAAAAATCAAATCACTTCTCTAATTAAAAGATCTTTCCTTATCACACACTAATTAAAAATATCTCCCATAATTACACAAATCATTTCCCTTTTCAAACAAGGTAAACCCCAACCCTTTACCTATAAAAAGAAACCTTAAACTCAACCTTAGAGGCCCTAGCTCATTCTCACGAAAACACAAAGAAGAAAACCTTAGCATTCACGCCCCCCTCATCTCCCTAAGCACTCACGCCCAAAGAACCACCCTTCATTGCCATGAAACCATACCCAAAAAACACCATTCACTGCCGTAGCAAAGATCCCGAAAACATACCCAAAAATGACCCATCCATTCACGCATAAACTACCCAAAAATCACCCATCCATCCACTCATAAACTGCCCAGAAATCAGCCACCTATTCATGCAAAAAATAGTCCCAAATTCTGCCCAGAAACAGCCCTATATTCACGCCAAAACTGCACTGCTCATCGCCCCATGCACTGCACATTTTATCCCCATAAAAACTATCTCTAAACTGTATCTTTTAACCGCCGTAAATAGCCCCAGAATCTGTGGCAAAACACCACTGAAAACTGCCCCAAACTACCGTAAAACTGTCTAGAATTCGCCCAAAAACTGCACCAGAAACTACAGCCCCAAACCCTTAAATAACCGTAAAATAGACCTTAAAACAACAAAAATAGTGACTAAAAAACAGTAGCAATATGTGATTTCCGGATGAACGGAATATGTGTTCTCTCTTGCTCTTGCGTATATTATCCTTTATTTTTTATTTATCTAGTACTTTATTTCATATGAGTATTGTGGATTGGTGCATGATGTGATTTTCCGGGATGAACGGAATATGTGTTCTCTCTTGCGGTATAATCGGATGGAAACCCGGACGTAAATTCCGTAGCCGAATCCGATGGACGGTAGTGCGGCTTGTACTCAGGATATAATGCCACGTACCACTTGAGAGACACACGTATTTCGTTTCATCCAACCTTGTATTCGAGCATGATTTAGTCTAGTAGATTATTTAGCATGATTAGGTTGCTAGTATGTTATTATTATTTTTAGCATGATTTAGTCTCGTGCGTTATTTATTTTAAGTATGATTATGTTATTTCTTTATGCATGATTCAATTCTTTGCTTTCGCATTAGGAATTTAGTTTACGTTTGTGCTTAAATGATTATTTGTTATTTTTGTATTGAATGGTTTCAATATACTTATTTTGTGATATTGTATGTTTGCCGTTATAATTACTTACTTTCAAAGCATGCAAACTTAGACATAGGGTTTTATTCTCTGAATGCAAACTAGGTATAGGTTATTCTTGAATATGTTGCGTAGACTCGGTTAATTTATTGCACAAATCTTTTTTATTACAAGTGGCATAAGTAAAGGGACCATTCCGAACCTAACGGTTTGAGGTCTTCCATTGCGAGGGTGAGTGCGGCCTTAAATCATTTCCCCGGTTCACACCGGGTGGCGACTCCATGTTATTTCTCCGGTTTAGTTCCCCTGTGGGCTACTCCGTACTCCCAACTAGGCCGCGAGCCTAGAACAGCATCGCCGATTTCTGTTGTCTACAGTCTGGTGACTCCACTGGGGACAGAGAATCGGCCCCGAAATAATGCCTTGTATTGTTTGTGATTTGTGCTTTAATTAACCGTGCCTACCGTGGGTTGAAAGGGGTTTAATCGAAGGCATTATTATGGCTAGGTAATGGTTTGGTGTCTTCTTTCCTTCACTACTTTTCTATAAGGAAAAGCTGTGAAGGCACCTAGATAATCATATAATCGTAGCTTACCGTGATGGACTAATTTGGAGGACTCCTTGTTTATTTCTGTCACCAAGCGATAAGAGCCTAAGAGGCTTGTGTATTTAAGAGAGTTCGTTCCACCCTCCCTCTGGGGAATCTACAACGGGAAATCCATTTGACAGTCAGTCACGCACCATAACTCATTGACACATACCTTAATGTATAAAAAAGGTATGCTCACTTGGTCGCTCGGACCCTTGAGTGGGGAGACTTAGTGTGGGCAACCAGTTGAAGTTATTTATTCATGTTATCGCAAAAGTGTAAACATGTTGGGCCTTTTCAACTGGGACAAGTTTGCACCGCGTAATAGTATGATTGAATGCTTTAGAATGATAATGGGCTAACTTATATATTCCATGCATCGCACGCATCTCATGCATACATGCATCATGTTAACCCCTGTGTCTTAAAAGCCATCATAGATATCCGTTGGGTTAGAGATTAAAAAAATAAAAAGTTTCTCAAGAAGGGTTTAGCAAACATGGGTATCGGGGAAAAGGAAATCGAGAAACAAAAAAATTTACGGCAAGGAAAGAAAGACAAGTCTGGGGCGACCAGTCTACCACCCCGCGAATAAGGGATATATCAAGAACATGAGCAATGCCAAGAAGCTTTCGACAAGGGAATACTTAGTGAAACCTCCTATCTTGAAGCCTCCAAGACCGGGCAAACCCTTGGTACTGTATTTGGCCATAGAACCCGAAGCGCTGGGGGCAATGATGATACAGGTATATGAGACTGGAGTAAGCATGTAGTCTATTACCTTAGTAAGAAGTTGCTTCCATACGAAGCCTGCTATCAGGAAGTGGAGAAGATCTATTTGGCAGTAGTATAGGCGTCCAGGAAATTACGCCATTACTTCCAATCCTACAAGATCCAAGTGGTAGCAAATGAGAATCCTTTGAAGTACCTGCATTCAGTGCCTTTGCTAGTTGGAAAGTTGGGAAATGGTTAGTGTTGCCGACAGAGTTTGATATCGAGTACCTTACTTTTAAGGTGATCAAAGGGCGAGCTGTGGCAGAGTTCCTAGCGTTGCAACCCGTTGAAGGGGATCAGTACAAGTTTGAGTTCCCCGACCAAGAAATCCAAGCTATAACAGTCCAGGGGTGGAAAATATATTTCGATGGAGCTTTGAACTACAAAGGGGCCGGAATTGGGATCGTAATAGTAACTCCTGAGGGAGAAACCTTGCCTATGGCCAAGAGGTTGACGTTCGGAGTAACTAACAACATGGCCGAGTATGAAGCATGTGCCTTTGGGTTGACTGCATTGATAGCCTTGAGAGCTAAGAATGTTGAAGTTTACAGAGACTCAATATTGGTAATCCGACAGATGCAAGGAGAATGGGAGTTAAAAGAAGAACATGTTGAAGCCTTACTTTTTCTACCTCAGAAATCTGGCACAGGTTATCCCTGACTGCAAATTCCAGCACTTGCCGCGAGAAGAGAATCAGATGGTAGACGCATTGGCAACATTAGCCACAACTTGGGAAAACCTATTTATGAGATAGAGAGAATCTTGGAAATAGACATCAACGATGGAAAACCTTGGTATCATGATATCCAGCGGTACTTAGAACATGGGGAACTCCCTGAGGAAGCGAGCAGAAATGATAGAATAGCCATTCAGAAGTTGGCTTCTCACTATGTAAGTTTGAAAGGAGAACTGTACAAGAGACAAGCAAATGGTATTCAGCTGAAGTGTTTGAGAAAAGAAGAGGCTCAGAAGGTAATGGAAGAAGTACATGCTGGTGTATGTGGACCGCATATGAATGGGTTGAATCTGTCTCGTAAGATAGTAAGACAAGGCTTTTTCTGGTCGACCATGGAAGCTGACTGTGCGAAGCTGGTAAAGCACTGTCATGATTGTCAAGCGCATGGTAACTTGAATCATTTACCGCACACAGAGTTGCATGGGCTGTCAGAGCTGTGGCCTTTCTCAGCATGGGGAATTGATATGATCGGAGAGATTCGACCGAATGCATCGAATGGACATCGCTTTATAGTAGTGGCAGTGGACTACTTTTCAAAATGGGTGGAAGCCGAGTCATTCCGCAATGTTACAGCAAAGCAAATGGCAAAGTTCATAGCTCGGAATCTCATTTGTCGATATGGTATGCCACACCATGTGGTCACGGACAATGGAGTCCAGTTTCAGGGAGAAACAAATGTGATGTTACAGAAGTACAAAATAGGCTATCACAAGTCGTCACCTTACAGGCCGCAAGCAAATAGGGTAGTCGAGGCAGCCAATAAAACAATAAAGATGATTTTAGCAAAGATGACAGAGAATTACAAAGATTGGGCTGATAAGCTACCATATGCCTTGTGGGGGTACAGAACTTCGGTAAGAACGGCAACAGGAGCCACGCCTTGCTCTTTGGTCTATGGAATGGAAGCTGTATTACCGGTGGAAGTTGAGATACAGTCCATGCGGTTATTAGCAGAAGCAGAATTGCCTGAACAAGAATGGGCCTCGCAGAGGTTTGAACAGTTAGCATTGATGGATGAGAAGATGATGAAGTCCTTGCATCATATGCAGATATACTAGAAAAGGTTAGCTCGAGCATTCAATAAGAAGGTGAGTCCTACCAAGATCACGAAGGGTGATGTGGTGCTTAAGTAGTCGAAGTCGTCGACAACAGACCCGAGAGGAAAGTTTAGACCAAACTGGGAAGGACCTTACATTGTATAGAAAGTAATGGGAAATGGAGCAGTGAGACTGTCAGACCTGGAAGGGAATGAGTTCACCGAGCCGATCAATGTGGACAGGTTGAAAGAGTACTTTGCTTGAGGAAGAGAAGACCGAGTAGTCACCGGCAGAAGACCTGACCCAACGGGATAGGAACTCATTCATGCATGCATGCATACACGTAACGTATTTGCATTCTTTTTTGTGTGTTGTTTTGTTTTTGTATTCACAGGTTTCGAAGAAGAAAAAGAGAAATCGGCAAAGACAAGCCAATCAGAAGCAGTAACAGTACAGTCAGTTTAAGAAACGAATCAGTATTAGTTTCGAGGATGAGTCGCAGGGTTGAGGCCCATATCAGTCAGTTTCGGGGATGAGTCCCAGGGTTGAGGCCCATATCAGTATAGTTTCAGGGATGAGTCCCAGGGTTGAGGCCCACGCCAGTATCAGGTCCCAGGAAGGAATCTCAGGGCGCGAAACCCACATTATCAGTAGTCGAAAGGAAGAATTCCATAAAATGAATGAGTGAAAAAAAAAGTCTTTGATAATTAAACATATGTCCGGTGATGACACTGTTTGTTGTAGGGAGAAACCTTAGAAACGATAAGTGCAAGATTTGCTCTAATCCGGTATTCTGAATGGATTGATCTCGGCTAGACTCACGAGCATTTGATTACGGGATCTCAACAGTAGAAGCCTGAGTAGTTGGCGAGATGACTAGTTGAAGAGATGATGGATCAATGAATGACCGTTTGCCTGGATGTCCACCCTGGTTTATTTATGCTACGATATATGATATGGTTGGAAGCAAAGAAAAAGTCTATGCAATGAAAAGAAAAGAAAAATAGATCGCCTATAATCGATAAGCGTGAAGCTATCCATGGGCGAGTATTAGGACCACCATGAGGAGAAATGCTACCTTAAAGGTAGTGTGTCAAAGAAGAAAAGAGAAAAGAAAAAAAGAAAAAAAGAAAGAAAAAAGAATGAAAAGAAAGAGACAAGAGGAAAAAGAAGAAGACCATATCATGTTGAGTATGACGAAGTAATCATAGAGTGTGATCAAGACATCTAGGTTGGTTAGACCCACCGATCCGATTCTCCGAGACAAAATCATCGAGTTGGCTTATTTAAGGATTAAGCTGCGAAAGAGCCTTGGCATACACACACTATGAGTCTAGTTCAGATCACTCATTTAGATGATCAGAGCTGAGTGTATTAAAGTACTTTGAAGGTTCTCTGGTTCTGACGTGAAGCATCCGTTGAGGACGGAAATATGCTTAGCTATCAGAATTATCTCGTGAGAGGCAGTACAGTATATACCATCACGGTGTTAGTATCAGTTTTAGAGATGAGTCCCAGGGTTGAGACCCACGTCATCAGTATCAGTATTGCTGGTTGTGGCACTTTGGGGGCGAGGCCCACATTAGCATCAGTATCAGTCTTACCGGGTATGACACTTCGGGTATGGAGACACATCAACATCAATATCAGTCTTGCCGGGTATGGCACTCCGGTTATGGAGACGCATCAACATCAATATCATTTTTGCCAGGTAAGGCACTCCGGGTATGGAGATATTATAGCGACGCCTCGGGTATGGGGTTTAGCATGCCAGGTACGTCACTCCGGGTATGGGACGCCTTGGTATGGGGTTTAGCATGCCAGGTATGGCACTCCGGGTATGGAGATATTACAGAGACGCCTCAGGTATGGGTTTAGCATGCCAGGTACGGCACTCCGAGTATGGAGATATTACAGCGACGCCTCAGGTATAGGGTTTAGCATGCCAGGTACGACACTCCGGGTATGGAGATATCACTGCGACACTCTGGGTATGGAGACGCAACCGCGACACCTCGGGTATGGGGTTTAGAATGCCAGATACGGCACTCCGAGTATGGAGACACTACTACGACACTCTGGGTATGGAGAAGCAACCGCGACACCTCGGGTATGGGGTTTAGCACGCCAGGTACGGCACTCCGGGTATGGAGACACTACTAGGACACTCTGGGTATAGAGACCCAACCGTGACACCTCGGGAATGGGGTTTAGCATGCCAGGTACGGCACTCCGGGTATAGAGACACTACTGCGACACTGTGGGTATGGAGACGCAACCGCGACACCTCGGGTATGGGGTTTAGCATGCCAGGTACGACACTCCGGGTATGGAGACACTACTGCGACACTCTAGGTATGGAGACGCAACCTCGACACCTCAGGTATGGGGTTTAGCACGCCGGGTATGGCACAATCAGATCAACTCAATTCAAAACAACCGCGACACCTCAGGTATGGGGTTTAGCACGCCGGGTATGGAGACACTACCGCGACACCTCGGGTATGAGGTTTAGCACGCCGGGTATGGCACCATCAAATCATTCAGTTCGAAGTAGCAGGCAAGTCAGGTGGTAGCTGGTGAGCCAGGTAAGTAAAAATTCATTGCATAACTTTGATAGGATTGTCATTATCACACACTGCACAAGTCCCATCAAAGTGAGGGCGACTGTAGGCACTGCATTTTTGCATATAAGTCCCGATGATGAGTCTCACATGGAGACACTACCTCTTTAATTGATGAAGCCGCGGGAAACGGACGTCGGAAGAGAAGAGTCAAGAATTGACAAAATGTTGGAATTAATTCGTTTGTTTATGCTTCGGGTTTGCTTATTGGACCTCCGTTTTAAAACACACCCTTAGCCCAAACCCCCACAAACCACACACCAAGCCCACACATCACCAAATCAAACACCCAAGCCCACCAAAATGGACCAAACTCACGCCCAAGCCACTCTAAGTCACGCCCATTCACATTCCAAATTAACAAAAATCACACATTAAACACATGCATAAATCAAGCCAAATCCCCTTCCTAAATTAAAGAAATCCCATGGATCCCTTTCCTAATCAAAACCAAATCATATCCCTAACTAAAAGAGAAGAAATCAAATAAAAATCAAATCACTTCCCTAATTAAAAGATCTTTCCTTATCACACACTAATTTAAAATCTCTCATAATTACACAAATCCTTTCCCTTTTCAAACAAGGTAAACCCCAACCCTTTGCCTATAAAAAGAAACATTAAACTCAACCTTAGAGACCCTAGCTCATTCTCACAAAAACACAAAGAAGAAAACCTTAGCATTCACGCCCCCCTCACCTCCCTAAGCACTCACGCCCAAGGAACCACCCTTCATTACCGTGAAACTATACCCAAAAACCACCCTTCACTGCCCAAGCAAAGACCTTGAAAACATACCCAAAAATCACTCATCCATTCACGCATAAACTACCCAAAAATAACCTATCCATCCACGCATAAACTGCCCAGAAATCAGCCACTTATTCACGCAAAAAACAGTCCCAAATTCTGCCCAGAAACAGCCCTATATTCATGCCAAAACTGTACTGCTCATCGCCCTCTGCACTGCACCTTTTATCCCCACAAAAACTTCCTCTGAACTATATCTTTTAACCGCCGCAAATATCCCTAGAAACTACCGCAAAACACCACTGAAAACTACCTAGAAACTGCAGTAAAACTGTCCAAAATTCGCAGCAAAACTACACCAGAAAATTCAGCCCCAAACCCTTAAATAACTGTAAAAACAGTCCCTTAATATAGCAAAAATAATGACTAAAAAATAGCAGCAAAACAACAGCAAAACAGAGTAAAAATAGCAGCCCAAACAGCGAAACAACGAAGGAAAACATTGAACCAATGAACCAGAGGAGTTGCGGAGCATCAACCCTTCCGACAACCGCGTACCGCACTTTCGATAGATGATAAAAGAGGTTAGACCTGAGGGCACCTTCTTTATTTATTATCCTTTATTTTTTATTTATTTTAGTACTTTATTTCATATGAGTATTGTGGATTGGTGCATGATGTGATTTTCGGATGAACGGAATATTTGTTCTCTCTTGCGGTAAATCGGATGGAAACCCGGACGTAAATTCCATAGCCGAATCTGAAAGGACGGTAGTGCGGTTTGTACTCAGGATACAATGCCACGTACCACTTGAGAGACACACGTATTTCATTTCATCCAACCTTGTATTCGAGCATGATTTAGTCTAGTAGATTATTTAGCATGATTAGGTTGCTAGTATGTTATTTATTATTTAAGCATGATTTAGTCTAGTGCGTTATTTATTTTAAGTATGATTATGTTATTTCTTTATGCATGATTTAGTTCTTTGCTTTCGCATTAGGATTTTAGTTTACGTTTGTGCTTAAATGATTATTTGTTTATTTTTGTATTGAATGGTTCAATATGCTCATTGTGTGATATTGTATGCTTGCCGTTATAATGACTTACTTTCAAAGCATGCAAACTTAGACATAGGGTTTATTCTCTTGAATGCAAACTATGTATATGTTATTCTTGAATATGTTGCGTAGACTCGGTTAAGTTATTGCACAAATCTTTTCATTACAAGTGGCATAAGTAAGGGACCATTCCGAACCCAACGGTTTGAGGTCTTCCCTTGCGAGGGGTGAGTGCGGCCTTAAATCATTTTCCCGGTTCAGACCGGGTGGCGACTCCATGTTATTTCTCCGGTTTAGTTCCCCCGTGGGCTACTCCGTACTCCCAACTAGGCCGCGAGCCTAGAACAGCGTCGCCGATTTCTGTTGTCTACAACAAGCTTGCGGTCTTGGGTCGTTTAGTGAAATGGTCCGTAGAGCTAAGTGAGTATGACATATCCTACCTAACTAGGGTGTCGATAAAGGGGTAAGCACTGGCCGATTTGTTGTAGAATTCACTAGGCCTCTGGTTATGGCAGTGGAGGAAGCTAAATGAGAGCTGTTTGTTGATGAGTCGGTCATCACATAAGGTTTTGGGGCCTAGATTATCCTCAAAATTAGCGAATGAGAGGAGTGGAGCTATACCCTGAGATTCTGCTTTGAAGCTATGAATAATGAGGCAGAATATGAGGCCATTCTAGTAGGATTGAGACTTTGCATGGCAGATGGAGGCAGAGATATAGTGGTGAAAAGCGATTCTCAGTTGGTCGTTCAGCAACTGAATGGTGAATTCCAAACAAAGGAGCCAAACATGATTGCCTATAAAGCCGAGGTGATGAAGCTAGCTGAAGGAATGAGGAATGTGGCATTCGAGCAATTCAAATGGGAGAACAACCAGCAGTCAGACTTGTTTGCTCGGCTTGTATCATCCATCAAGTAAAAAATTCCTCGGACCATTCCGTTAGAGTGCTTGCAATCAAGAAGTGTTGGGATGCTAGATGTAATGGAGGTAGATGCCGAAAGAGAGGCATCTTGAATGGATCCAATCAAGAAAAACTTGGAGACCGGGGATGCGCCCGAAGAGAAGAAAGAGGCAAAGAAACTGAAATATTGGAGTGCAAGATTTTATTTGATAGACGGAATCATTTATCGTAGAGGGTACACGATGTCGTACTTATGGTTTTTGGGACTCGAGGAGGCAGATTATGTACTTAGAGAAATTCGTGAGGGAATATATGAAAGCCATGGTGGAGGTTGGTCAATCACTCATAAGGCTTTAAAAAAAGGTTTCTTCTGGCCAACGATGCACCAGGACGGGGCTAGGGTTGCCCGGGCATGTGATGGATGTCAGAGGAATGCTAACATACCTCAACAGCCCCCGAGCAGCTAATCATATTATCAAGTCCTTGGCTGTTTCCCCAGTAGGGTATAGATATCAGTGAGCTGATGCCCCCGGGTCGGGGTCAAGCCAAGTTTGCCATTGTTACAATCTCTTACTTCACCAAGTGGGTAGAAGCTGAACCGTTGTCCACGATAATTGAGAAGAAGGCAACATATTTTGTCAGGAAGAATATTTCATGCCGGTTCGGGATCCCCTATGCCATCATCACGGACAATGGAAAACAGTTCGACAGTAAAGGCTTCATGAAGTTTTGTAAGGATCTCCAGATTGCACTGAGGTTCGCCTCGCCTGCTCATCCGAAGTCCATTGGGTAAGTGGAAGCCACAAATAAAACCATCAAGAGTAACTTGAAAGCAAGGCTCGGGTCCGATAAAGGTTTGTGGGTCGAGGAGCTGCCAGAAGTTTTATAGGCACATCGGATGACCTACAAGGACTCCATGGGGGAAATCCTTTCTCTCTGGCTTATAGATATGAAGCGGTCATCCCGGTAGAGTTTGGGGCAATGACCCATCGGGTACGGTATTTTGAAGAAAGGCAGAATGAAGAACTTATCAAGCACCACCTTGATTTGATAGAAGAGAAAAAAAAGAGGTCGACAATCAAAATGACAGTGTATCAGTAAAGGATGACACATTTCTACCACAAGAAGGTTCGGGTAAGATCTTTCCTCCCCGAAGAATTGGTCCTGAGACGAGTTACTTTAGATACGAGAATGCCCGAGTAGGGTTATTTGGGTGCCAAATGGGTGGGACCGTATAAAGTAGTCGAGGTCATCAGGTCGGGTGCCTATCTATTAGAGCAGCTGGATGGTACCCTACCCAAGAAGCTCTGGAATGCAGAGATACTGAGAAGATATTATTGGAGTTGGTGCTTAGAGCGCCAATCCGAATAATGTGATGTGTATTTTATTATTTATTGATAAAATAACTAGATTTTCATTTCAAACCTTATTAATAGTAATGACATTATGCATATTAGATTGATGTATAAATATGTTAAGAATAACATCGACCTTAGAATAGTCATGTAGTAATACTAGACACTAGGTGGTCTGACATTGACATATTATTACTATTATAAACTATTCTTAAAGTATATATATTTCTAGTCGTTGGTTTTGGAATATGGTCGAATTCCTATAACCTAGAAGACTAACACATATCGTATATTGGAATTGAAGTTCCAATGGTTTAACCCGATGTACCATGAGCTTTGGAAGCTCGTATAGACGTGTGAGTATTGGTTGGATCGAATACTGAACGACTCACTGGTAATTCCTAATAGTTGGAAGTACACACCACCGTCAATAGGAATCTCCTTGAGTCGAGTAGCACATGTAATCCTTTGAATATATGATAACATTGATTTTGTGTGAGATCCTACAAACTTTAATGTCGTGTATGTCAGAAACCTTTCATGGTCTGGCCTCTAGATGTTCGTTGGGTGTGGACCGATGCACTCAGTAATCAAGTGCGAAGCAAGATAGGATCCGTCGGCCCGTATGTGTACCATAAGGGGTTTAGGTATCCATGTGAGTAAGTCACGATTCTTAAGACTTTGGCCAAAGCCGATCACCTAGGGTGGATCGCATCAGTTGTAAAGAATCGTGGACATGTCGATATGAGATGTGCGCCTCAAAAACTTGAAGGTGTATTATGTGTTTCCTAAGCACAACTCGGATAGTCTATGACAGAGGGATTAATAAACATTTGTGATGATATTGACTTGTATAGTTCAGAAAGGTCGTTCGTGTTCTTCATGAATTCGTAAGTGGCCGAATTGCGTACATACTAGCGAGGTTTATATGACGAACGTGTCTGGACTTAGAGAGTCCCACAATATGAAGTGTACTCATTAAACACTTGTGTAGCCGATTATTTTTGATAATAGATAATATTCGATTTCATAATTATCAACTAAGATAATCAAGTATTATTGGATAATATTTATTATTTACTTTGACCTAATTAGATTAATTGGATTAATTTAATATTTACACAAGGGCTTTATCATAATTTCATAATTATCTCTACCATTTGAGGATATTATGGTAATTGCAAGTATGTAATTATAGGTATTTTCAGCTTGATTTAATTGGATTAAATCAAAGTGGAAGACATGTAATTAATCCATTAATTAAATTTTTTCTTGATTTAATTGGATGAAATCAAAGTGGTAGAGAAAGGTGATTAGTCACACATAATTATACATATTTGGACAAATTAGATTAAGTCCATATAAAAGTTGATTAAAACTTTTATTAATTAAAAACTACCTAAGTTTTGCTATAAATAGCAAGCTTGAGCAAAGGTTTTAATCAAGCTTGAGAAAGCTAAATACAAGCAAGAATTAGAGAAATTAGCCTAAGTTAGAGAAGTGTTTAGAGAAGCTTTGTGAGATCTCTACAACATTTCAATTAAGAGAAATCAAGATTGGATCTTGGAGTGAAGTTTGCTGGCATTGGAATCAAGATTGGATCTTGGAGTCAAGCTTGGTAACTTTGGATTTTCTCCACAATATTTCAACAAGGAGAAGCAGATTGGATCTTTGAATCAACCTTTCTAGGTAAGTTTGATCTTCTCCAAAAGCTATGTTTTTCTTTAGTTAGTTTTTTCATTAGTGAGACATATAGTGATGAATTATGTATTAGATACGTAATGTTGAAATTAGGCTAATTAATTGTGTTAGGATGATTTGGAAGTATAAACACAATATGCTTGTAATTGGGTCAAAATGTTAATGTTAGACAAAGACATAAAATTAGCGTTTGAAACTCTAGATAATAGCTTGGAGCTAAGGCTACCATTCTAGAATCACTTGACTACCTTTGAGTGACCTATAATTGTTCCCGAGTCACTTCATTGTGGGATTTTAATTTGGTTTATATTTTTGATTCAAAATTTACGCAAGTGCGTATTTAGAATAAATTTATGTTTTGTAGAAATTTTTGATATTTTGAAAAACTTGATTTTTGTTCTATAATATGTGTTGATGTTGGTTTTGATGTTAAAATTAATTTTGAGTATTTTGAAAGTGTTTAAGGAAGGTTAGAAGCAATTAGGGTTAAAAACTCTAATTCCTTCGGCTATCTATTTCTAGAGAGCTGAAGGCAAAAGCTAAAGAAACAAATCAAATAAAAAAAAATTATTTCAGTGCTCAGTGGGCGCACTCAATTTTATTTCCTCTCGTTATGGAGTTTCCGGACTCCTATTCAGCCCTGATTTTATTATATAGTATTTTATTATATTATTTAAAATTACACTCATGCTTTATTTCCATATGTTAGACTTATTTTCATTACGTGGGGCTCCGATCCGACCCTAGGGGTTCCACATCCACCCCAACAGAATGGTATCAGCGCAGGTCTTTACCACACAACACATGTTTTTGAATCTATGTCACTGTAATTTAATTATGCATAAGTCATATTGGATATGCATTGCATGTTTTAAATTAAAATTTTAATTTTGACCAAATCATGTTAATGGCTTGATTGTTATAGATCTATCATGATTAGGTGATTACTTTTAAGTAATAAATATTATTAATATTAGAGTATTATTGGAAGGTCTGTCTTGTCAATACGAAGATGAATGAGTTCTTACTATTTATGCCCAAGACCGTCATTATTGTGAGGGTATAAGTGCTCAGAACGTAGGCTTCTCCAGTAAAACTTTAGATATAGCGTGATGAGTTAACACAGTCACCCAATACCGTCATTATTGTGAGGGTGTACATACGAAGCACGTTAGTGCACATTGACAAGTGTACACCTAGAATACGTCTTAATATAATATTGTCATTATTGCGAGGATAAGAAATAGTTCAGGACCAAACTAGGAGTCATATGAATGTGATCGACCTTGGAGGTCTAACTAATGAATTTATAAAGGCCAAGACCGTCATTATTGCGAGGCTGGAGTAAATGTCATGGGATCCACTTCCCGCTATGAATTTTTGATAGTCAAATTTCTATTTTTCCGTTAAGGGAGATTCCAGAATTATGTAAAGTAGTGGGATGGCACTAATAGATTTAAAATTCCATAATCAATTAGTATTTTTTATTTTTAAATGAAAAATATTATGCTAGTGTTTAATTGTTGTCTTGTAGATGGCTGCCGCAAATACATTAACTCGACTTTTGGATTCCAATAAACTGAAAGGAGCCGAGAACTATTTCGAATGGGAAATGAACATCCGCCTTGTCTTGGAGTTTGAAAAGTTGACCCCATGCAATTATCAATCCACTACTTGTTGAAATTGATCCTGACTCCACTCTTAAAGAGCGATAAAATTTTGAAAAATGGAAGGATGACAACCTTAGGGTGAAATCCTACATTTTAAGATCGATGGTTCCAGATTTGCTCAGATAGTACATAGAGGTACCAGATACTTGGAGCATTATGAGAACACTCAAGGAGTTGTTTGAGGTAAATTAAGAAATCGAAATATATCGGAGGTCTAAGGAATTGTTCAGTGCTGAAATTAAGAATGAAGGAGCTGTCAGCATTCAT